>PVJA010005523.1:0-33796 GCA_004027025.1 Myocastor coypus
AAAAAAAAAAAAAAAGCTTAATTACAGTGCATGAAACGCAGAGCTAGACTGGTGAGATGAGCTTTAGCAGGCTTAGATCAATAGCCTCCAATATTACAAGCTTCACTGGTGGCCCACTGCAATTGCAGAACATTTGACTGTGTATCTGCTTCCTCTTAGTCCAAAGAGAAGAATTTTCTTTTCCTTTCTTCTTTTTTTTTCTTTCCTTTCCTTTTCTTTTTTTTTCTTCTTAGCAACATCAATAGGGTGGTGGGTCATGCCCACACACTGTGCTCTGTAAAACTATTGTGAGGACAATTTGCAATATGTCAACTTTTAAAATAAGAAAGGGGAAAAGAAAAAAAAAAGTAATGTGGATTTAGAAAGGTTAATGTTTAATTGTTTGATCAATTTTATATACCTATATGTATTAGTCTAAACTGATCTGATGATGAAAATATGTAATATAACCATTGTTAAATTTATACAATAAAAATATTAAAGAAAAAAAGAAAAAAAATTCCAGCCCTGCAAAACTCTCCTTCAAGTTTAATGGAGAAGTGAAATGCTTTGATGACAAAGAACAACTAAAGAATTTCCAGATGACAAAGATTACTAGAAGATTTTCTAAAGAAGGATCAAAATGATCACAACTCCATGAAGGAGAATAGAAAGAACCCACCAAATAGGGCAAACGATTAAACACAGGAGAAAAAGAAGTGTACAACACCAGTCTTTCAACTATCCTTTTGTACATAGCAGCAGAATATGTCCATCAGCATGTTCTACAAGTGGACCTCTCCTGCACCCTATGGGTCATGATTCTGTCTGAGTCTACAGGTTGAATATCAAAGAAATAGCCTTAGCTCAGTCCCACAAGTGACACCTGGCCACCAGTAAGCGTCATGGATACTGTCTGTGTCCACGACATACTAGAACTTTGTGTGATATCCTATCCCCAAACTGTTCGAAGTTCTGGTCATATATTTGCCATTCCAATATTTATGTTATGTTTTATTCTTATTAATTCTTTACTACCATGGAAACTTCTTCTTAGTTGATATCTTTGTATATATTAACCTATTCAAATACTAAGTAAGTACTCTGAACTGATTACAGATTTGTATATATGATATACAACATTCTGGCCTCTAAATTGGACTAACAATTTGATTTTAATTTTGAAATATTGTTTTGAAATATTTAATTTAATTTTTAATTACTATTTAATCAATTTTTAATATTGTTCAGTTATAATTTTTGTTTTATGATTTATACTGCATCTTTGACTTACAATCTGTGGTATGATATTTTCTCTTAGTATTAGGAACTTTAAAAAGAGCAAATAATATATATATGTATATAGTAGAGACTTAAGATAGATATCAGGTCTACATCTTGTCCTCTGAATAAATACTATGAAGATAACAATATGCATTGTGTTAATTATTGTAACTATCCTACTAACTTGTTTCAAAACTGTTTCATTGCTATTTTATCATTTTTCTCATTAAATTTAAAAAATAAACACAAACCTTGGGCCAACTCGATACTTGGCATATAATGGGCAATTCTATGAATGTCATGGGCAGTCTAAGCACCTCCCTAGCAAGTGCAAGGACCCAAGATCGATCTCGGGTACCATTCCAGGTGCACTGCACAGGCCTCCAAAACTGGGTGTAGTGGAGCATGCCTCTAATCCCAGCACCGAGCAGGCTGAGACAGGAGGATTACTATGAGTCTGAGCTGCAGACACGCCCTGTACCAAATACCTAAATAAAAGCTTTTTTAAAAAATGGTTCTCCTAAGACCCCCAAGAGCAACAAATTGGTCTCTTTTGTCCTCTCTTTGGTCCTTACCAGATACAAAACATTATGAATGATTCCAAGAAAATCTGGTTTTTCACAACTTGTAATTGATTAATGATGTGAAGCATTATAAATCAGTGGCTGCAAACATGCCATGTCTGGGGAAAGCTTCTCTTTAACTTGGAAAATACTTTCAAAAGAAGGAAATTGATACTAGGATTATAATCTGTCTTGAGCTTCCTGAACTGATTAAGCTACCTTTTGGAGAACTAATTGGCATCGAAGTTGGCATTTCAGGATACATAGCTTGAGTGTCTCCTGCAGCTTTAGAAAAACTCAATTTATGAGAGGTAGGGCTAGGAGTTCTTAGTGAAAAAGCACCAGGAAAATGCCAGTGCTGGGGTGCGCAAGGGAAAACCTTTAACCCCAAGCATAAAGTCACAGAAATAATTCTCACAATCAAATGCAAAGCCTCCTTTCATGAGATCATATAACAAACATTCAATAAAAGCTCAATAAAATATTGTGGAGAAGCCGCCTCACACAGGCCACTCCAGGCAGACAGGGAAGTACGGCAGGAAGGCGGCCCTGTGGACAGGGGTCCTGGGGGGCAAGGGTCCTGCCACAGGGGCTTCTACAGAGAGAGGACTTTTCCTTCAGACAGCAGGAAACACTTGCAGAGCCAGATCTACGCTCTGTAAAGACAGTCATGAAGTTCCACGCAGGGAAAGCACGTGCGGCACAAGTGCGACCATCAGCCACTCGTCCCTCCCGGCCCGGGGATGCCGCCTCAGGGCAGCCTGCTGGCCACCCTCTTCTGCCTCCTGCTCACTCGTCCTTCTCCAGTTTGAGAACTCGTGTACCTCTGCACTGTCTTCTAACTCTGACATCACCATAGCAATTCCACCGGCCTGTAGGCGACCACAATGGTCCGTCCTCCTTGCCCTGGATGCCAGCGACCTCCACCCCCACTGCCCTGCAGCTGCCCAGCCCAGGGTCCCACTCGCAGCCCAGGAAATGCGCTGCTCTGTAGTCTTCACTCTGATCTCCACATTCTTGTCCCTGTGGACCCCAATCCGCTTCTTGGCCCCCTCGAGAGCCGCCCCTGGCACCCACACTAACCCAGCCCCACTACCAGAAACTCTGTGACCCTCGCGCCCTCTCTGCTCTCCTCCTTGGTGACCCCTCCTGAGCAGGGGTCCACCACTTCTTGATGAAGGCGAGGCCATGGAGGAGGAACGGAGCCCACCTTCCACAGCTCCCGTCACCCGCCCCTTTGCGAATCTTGTGATTTTGAGATGTCTCTTCTCCTCACAGAGCCCTTTGGTCCTGTTTCAAATCTGAAAAAAAACAGATGAAATGGCTTGCTCAGGGTCATCCCGATGTGTACTCAGGGCCACTCCTGGTAGCCTCAGCCAGGCACAAGTGGGGTGAGGCAGTGCTAGGCACTGAGGGAAGGGCTTCAGAAGAGGCAGTGACCTGCCCAGATGCCTGCAGATGTTTCCTACACAGGGAACTTAGGAGGCCAACGGGAGATCAGGTGGAAATGTCCACGGGCTGCACAGATGGGGTTGCAGGGCTTGGGGGCCACGCATGGAGCTGATGACATGATCGAGTGAGCGTGGAGTCAGAACAGGGCCACAGGGCAGAGGGCGGGGAGGCGTGGAAAGGAGGCGCTGGAGAGCCCAGGAAGGGAAGCCCAATGTGACAAATGTGTAGAGGGGTGGGGACATGGCCTTCGTGGGTGGCCTTCAAGTGGATCCCCAGCACCAGAAAGACGCAAACGAAGGAGCAGCCAGGTGAAGCACTGTGTCCTGGTGATCCCCAAGGCAAGACTAAGGCAAGGCGACATGTGCTGGAATGCCCGATATATCCGAATTGGAGCTCTCACGGAGCACAGCAGCTTCCGGGCCAGTCAGTCCAACGCAGGGCGCAGGGTGGCTGGCCAACTCCAGCACCGACCGGCCTGCTCTTCCAATTTAGTAGGAGTTCCGCTTAGAGGTAAGAACATGGCTCTGAGGCCTACTACCGGTTGCTCCTGCCTGGCTCTCGCCCTCATCCTAGCTCTGTGACTCAGGGCTACTGATAAAATCTATGCCTGCTTATATTTAAAACGAGAAGAACTCAAGAGGCTGAGGCAGGAGGGTCCTCGGCAGCACTAAGGCCAGCCTGGGCTCAAGACCAGCATGGTGAACCACACAGTGAGACCTTGTCTCAGAGAACACGTGTACATATGTACCTATATACATACATACATACATACATACATACACACATACATATTTTGAAACTAAAGTGGCAGTGAAGCCAGGCCATGGTGGCGCACGCCTATAATCCCAGCAGATGGGGAGGCTGAGGCAGGAAGATTAGTGCGAGTTCGAGACTAGCCTGGGCTACAAAAAGTGAGCACAAGGCCAGCCTGAACTACATAGTGAGACTCTGTCTCAAAAAGACAGTAAATGAATAAATAAATAAACAAACAAACAAATAAATGGCAGTGAAACCTAGCACCTACCTACGGGGTTGTTCTGTGTATTAAGTGGATTAAGTTAGGTTAGGCGCTATGGTAAGGGCTTGATCAGCATTCACTGATGTATTTCAGAATCTTCTGGAAGTCAAGCTTCTCCTCCATAAGTAAGAGCCGACCCTGGCAGCACAGCTGACATCTTGCGTTTGATGTGGCAGCCTACGTAAGAGGCATTAAGATAAAGACACAGCCTTCGCATGAAGGCCGCTCACTGCACTCGGCCTGTGGCCTTGGACCCATACCAGGCTCTGTGGCACCCGTACTGAGGATGCAGATGGTGGAGTAGGTATAAAGAAAGCAGGTTAGGGGCCCGGCGGGATGGCTCGGTGGTCTAAAGCGCCTGCTTGGGGAAGCTTGGGCGGCTTCAGGGACCGCGGTTCGATCCCCGGCACCACATGCTGCGCCAGCCCTGCCCTCGGGGCGGGCTGAGTCGGCCATAAAAATGAGTCAATAAACAAAGGTTCTGAAACAAGAATAAAAATAATAAATAAAAAATTAAAAAAAAATAAAGAAAATAAAGAAAGCAGGCATCAGCCCCCTTGCTTTAGTGGTGCAGCAAGATCCCCTCACTGCATGCCGTGCAGGGCAAGAGTGCCAGGCACACAGAGCAGAGGAACTTAGAGAGGCGTAGGGTTGGCACAGCTGTCTACGCAGTAGGTACCACACTGGCAAGCAGGAAATACTCAGGTGTCAAGAATGAGCTAAGAGCCCAGAGGTCGAGCCGAGGGCCCTCAGGTGGCCTCCTGGGCACTGGCTTTTTTTTTCAATGACGGGAAAAGAAAATCAGAATATTACCAATCTGCTAGGAACTGTGCTAGCTTCAAGTGCAGAAAGCACCCTAGGAGTGTCTCTGAAAGCATATGGTTTTGCTTTTCTCATATAAAAAGATCAGCCGCTTCTGACTCTGGTGCCATAGTCAGAGTCCTAAGGCAACTTTCTGTCGCTTAACAACACAACTGACAGATGTGCTAACGCACATCTGTAACCCCAGCACTTGGGAGGCTGAGGCAGGAGGACCACTGTGAGTTTGAGCCCAGCCTGGACTACACAGAGAGACTCTGACTCAAAAAAGACCTGAGACAATTAACTCATCGTGACCGTTAAATTCAACCACCTTGAGAGCAACACAGGGATTGAGTTCGGCACACCTGTGGGCGCGCCTGGGCGGCTGGCAACGGAGCGGCCTCGGGGTCTGGTCTGGCCCCTCAGCCCTGGCCCACTGCCTCTTCCTCCAGCCTTCCGCCATGACGTTCCTGCCTCCAAGCCCGGAGATCACGGACTGCATCCTGTGACGCCAGGAGCCAGGTGGACCTCTGCCTCTTAGGTCACGGGTGTCGCTAACTGTGTCTCGGTGAAGGAACCCTGACAACCGTGGCTATTCACAGAAAAACACTGTTTGGCACCCAGTTCTGGAGGTCTGAGTCACCCGGGATTTGTGACCCTGGCAAGAACAGCAGATCTGAGCAGAGGGATGCCAGGACAAACTGTGCACCCTGTGAGTCAGGAGCAGAGAAGCCCCAAGCTGTGGCCCCTGAAAGGGCAACACCAAGAGACCTCTCAGACCCTCTGCCATCCCCAAAGTAGCATCCTGGGACATAGCTGTTAGCACACAGAGCTTCAGGGACACTGCTCCTGTCAGAGCCACAGCAAGTCCCCAACCCTGAAAAGTTGTACCTGCTGGTCATCAGGCAAAACTTCCCTGTGTTTCTCTGGTTACTGGGGATGCTGGAACATATAGGGGATGCTGGGATACACAGGGAATTTGGGGACATACAGGAGATGTTGGGATATCCAGGAGAATGTCAGGACATGCAAGGGATGCTGGGACATGTGGGGGATGCTGGGACATGCAGGGAGATGTCAGGATATGCAGGGGATCTCGGGACATGCAAGGAATTCTGGGACATGCAGGGGATGCTGGGACATGCAGGGAATGCCGGGACAGGGAATGGTTAAGTTCATGAAGGAGGGGGAGGCAGGTGGCACCCACTTGGGCCGGCCAGACACGGGCTCAGGGGACCTTCTTGCTCAAACCAGGCTACTATGTAATGTGAGTGACTTCGGGTTTCTGCCTCTTCAAGCTAAGGCTGCATTTGGGTCCTCTGGTACCAGGCCACAGTTTTTTCTGGTTGCATTGTTTTTATGTTATTACCAACGGCTCATAAAACATGCTCTCCCCACACACAGGGCTGGCTCGTTGCACCTTGATGTTTGCAGCCTGGGGGTGGAACCCAGGGCCTTCACACTGAGCTGCACAGCCCAGCAGTGTTTCCAGTTTTCATTTTGGGACAAGCTGTGAAGACTAAGTTGCCCAGGCTAGACCTGCGTCAGCCTCCTGGGCTTTTAGGGTTGCAGGCGTGTACCACTACACCCAGCTGGGGCTGGGCTTCTGAAAGCTCCCAGAATGGAGAACTTTCCAGTGGGTAAGCAACCCAAAATTTCACTCATAAGAGGTGCATTTCAGGGAAGGGTTGGAAGGAAAAAGCCTAGCAGAGGTATTGCTTGTGCGTCCACTGTTGCAAAGGCCGACAGAAACACTGAAAACAGCGCCCAGGATTTGGAAGCAGATACATTTAGCATCGACAGGTACTGAGCCCAAGAACACAACGTCAGACCCTGACCTGTGGTGGTTTGGGGCTGATGTGGGCTAAGCCAGCAGGAAGCAGGAGGTGCAGAAGCAGAGTGCTTGGCGGCCCTCGATTGGCTCTCACGCTGTGTGTATCACAGTGATCAGCTGTTGCTAGGAGACAGTGGTCACAGCAACTGTAACCCGGGCAACTGAAATGCATGCTGAAGTGCCCTGGCGGGTGGGGACACGTTCTGTGCTACACTGTAAGAAAAAAGCAAAGTATGGTGACACTGGCTGTAAATAAGTAACGAAGCTGCTGCAGGGCTACTTCGCAGGTCTCGCTTGCTAGTGAGAGGATGCGCTGCTCACCCATTTTGAAAACAAACTCGTTTGTTCCCTGAGCATCCACTCCTCCCACTGCAGTGCCCTCTCCTGCCCCATAAGCCTTGGACGCCCGCCCGCTCCAAGGTCCAGCCTCCACCCAGCCAGGCCAAGATTGCCCCCAGTGCCTCCGCCCTCCTGTCCCTTCACTCTGAAGCCAGCCACACCCACAGCGGTCCAGCCCCGCTGGGCACCCGGTGCAGCAAGGCCAAGGGTTAGTTTCCCTCATTTGCTGTTATCTTCCCTAAGTCGACCTTGTAAGGGGCTGACCTCTCTCTGTCTCTGTCTCTCCCTCTGTCTCTCTCCCCCTCTCCCTCCCTCCCCCTCTCTCCCTCCCCCGCTCCCTCCCTCCCCCTCCCTCTCTCTCTCTCCCCCTCTCCCTCCCTCTCTCTCTCCCCCTCCCCCTCTCCCTCTCTCCATCTCTCTCTCTCTCTCTCTCTCTCTCTCTCTCTCTCTCTCTGCCATTTCCTTTCTCTGTCCCTCACACCCAGCTCTTTCCCTTTGTTTCTTTTATATTTTTGTTTTTTATTTTAGGACAGAGTCTCACTAAGTCACTAAATTACCCAGGCTGAGCTCAAACATGGGACTCTCCTACCTCAGCCTCATGGAGGGCTGAGATAAGAGGCCTGTGGTCACCTTACCCAGCCCAGCTTTGAATCCCTGCTGCCTGTTGTAGGCACGGACTGGCACTTTGCGTGCTCTAGATCTGGACTCTCTAGACACAAGCCAGGTGAGCTGAAGGAAGAACCTTCCCAGCCGGGAACAGAGCAGCTGTCTCTCTGCAGTCACAGAAGTGCCAACAGTGGCCAGAGAGGCTGGTCCTCTAGAAGCACCTCTCGCCTTCCAGAGCCGCATGG
The DNA here is from genome assembly GCA_004027025.1 of Myocastor coypus. Classification (NCBI taxonomy): domain Eukaryota; kingdom Metazoa; phylum Chordata; class Mammalia; order Rodentia; family Myocastoridae; genus Myocastor; species Myocastor coypus. Next base: position 8,122 of record PVJA010005523.1, read on the forward strand.
CCACCTTGGGCTGCTGCTCCCAAGGTAGAGTCTGTGGGAGACACGAAGGCTTTTGCTTGTGTGGCCGCCCCACGTGAACCCCCTCGTATGACGAGGCCACGGGGCTCTGCTGCATGGCGCACAGATCGGGGGTCACTAGTGGACACTCAGCCTGCTGACGCTGGCCTTTGCTCCAGCTCCAGCTGCAGCCACCTGTGCCCTCCTTCCACGGCTCCCCTAGGACCGTCACTGTGCCTTCTATGGAGAAGGCCCAGAGCTATGGTATGAAGTGACAGGTGGCCCAGCCATCAGGCCAGGTCACAGCAAGGCGTCCTAGAGAAAACACCTGCAGGTGCTGCGGGAAGGACCACGCCCTCCACCACCAGCCAGAGGCTCACTGACAGTGACTCAGTGGCAGGCACAGGGTGGCAGGCCCTGGGGTCAGGGTTCTATGGATTCCTGAGTCAGTGACTATGACTCTGCAGCTGCTGAGTTTGGCGAATCCTTCAGACTCTGCTCCTCTGTTCCCGGTCAGGAAAGGACTGACTTGCGCACCTTGCAGGGATTTCAGTAGCTCGCCCAGCTGGAGCGCGGCAGGCACAGTGCGCCCGTGCGCAGCCCAGTGCCAACAACAACCAGAAATCACACGAACCATGCTAGGACCTGGGCCATGGGAGGGCAGACTGCCACTTCATGGTCTTTAGTCTTAAAAGCTGGTCTATGTTTTCACCCTTATTCTTTGCTTGATCAGATGGAACCAATAATCAGACACTAATGCCTGAGAAGCAGATCAGCTAGAATCCAGGATGCCCGGAGCATTTGAGCAGTGAATGCCAGCTGTACATAGCTTTTTCCTGGTATTACAGGGGTAACACCAACGGAAAGTTAGGGACAGAGGGACCAACAGGTGTAAAGACCGCATGGCTTGGGGACGTTGGATCAGAATCCACACACAGGTAAAGCCCACCAGGAGCTGGAGCTCTGCAGTGGCGCTCAAAGTGCATGTGGCTTCTTAGGAAAAGGGGTCAACAGCAGAGTGGGCGTTTGAGCCTGTGTTGTGTATAGCGGGGTGACCAGGAAGTGGACTCAGCCCGGGACCACCGCGGTGGGTGAGACAGACCAACAGCCAGCTCCAGGACTGTACAGCTTCTCTTACACGGGAAACCTGAAGCACCAGGAAAACACGGAGCAGGGCCAGTGAGATGGCTCGGTGGTCTAAAGCGCCTGTGGAGGAAAGTTAAGACCAGTGCTGCGACCACTCCTCGATCCCTGGTACCCCAGAATGGGCTAAGCCGGCCATAACACAAACAAATAAATGAGGCTTAGGAGAAATTAAAAAAAAAAATCTTCAGGAAAGGCAAAAGGTGCAAACTGGAGGTGGCGTGAGGGGACAAAGAGGCACCCGAAACCCCAACTGGAGCAAAGACACTGCCCATCAGCGCCCGAGGCCCCAGCCCCGGCATGGCGAGGGTGCGCCAGCCCTCGGCCATGTGTGGCACAGATAGGACGCTCTGCCCCACCGCTGCGCTGGGGCCTCTGCTGCCTGGGACCCAGTGCCTCTTCCACGAGGTGCTGAGTGTGGCTTGTCCCACACAGCAGGGCCCCAGGTAGCGTGGCACCGTGGAGGACCACTGAGGACAGACAGACTTCCGCGCCAGCGGTCACACGCACTCACTCATTCGCACACAGCCAGCAGGGCCCTGGGTGCCGGCTGGGTGACACACCAAGAATGAGGTCCCTGGGCTCGCCTTGCTCCTCTGCGTGACACTACCCTGGGGGTGCCATGTAGCAGTGGGGACCGGGGAATGCTTCCTAGGAGTGGGGATCCGGGAAGTCATGTAACTGCCACCCTCAGGAAGTAGGTCCTCTCCAGAGGGTAAAACTCAGAGCTGTACAGTTTCCTCAGGGAGGTGAAGCTCGGTTCTCAGAGCTGCGCAGCTTCTCAGAGGCCTAGACCAGCACCAGGTGCACATAGCCATGTTGTCAGCATGCACAGTGACATGAAGCTCTGGAAATGTGACAAGAAGCAGAGCCACAGCCTTGCTGCTGGCTTGGGGACTGGGCCCCTTGGTGGAGCCAGCACCGCATGCTGTGGGACTACAGCCCAGCCTCTGGCCACCCTGCCCCTCTTCAGACAGAGGTGGAAGCAGGCCTCTGCAGCACTGCAGGTCTGCTGGATCCCCCCGGGTGTCTGTGATGTCCTACAAAGGCCACCAGAGTGACATGGTGGAGCTGGTACTCACAGCAGACGGAATGCCTAACCCAGACTTCCCGGCATCCACGAGTGCAGTGCTCAGCAGAGCTTGCACCACCAGAGCTTGGCCACCCCGGGAGACTGCCCCTCCACTCTGCCTGGGGTGTCTTCCCAGAGGCTGCAGAGCTAGAAAGCAGTGGGTCAGCTGTCCCTGCAGGCTGGCACTTGTTTCTCTTGAATGCTTTGTGCATGGGTCACAGGTCACAGCCTGGGGCCCACAGGACAGCACAGGTCCTCTTTGGGTTTTCTGCAGCAGATAAGGCTTAGCTGTTATCACTGCCACTTGGGCCTGTGTTACCCAGGGCACAGGAACTGGGCCCTGCTCTTAGCCCCCACCCCAGAACACAGGCAAAACGCCCCCAGCCATGGTTGTGAACACTCTAGCCCTAGGTCAGACGTCTCTCTGAGGGTACGGGGTGAGAGAATAAGAGTCCACCCCCTCCCAGCTCACACTCAGCCATCTACACCCAGGACAGGAGTGTCCAGCAAGCCTGCACAAGACCATGGGTGAGGAGGGCCCGGCTGTCAGTCTCAGGAGACACCCTTGGGACAGAATGGCATGGCAGTGGGAAAGAGGAAGAAGTTGACAAAAAAGAGAACCCCGAGGGCCTCGGAGATAGCTCAGCGATGTAAGCACCCACCTAGGCCTGCGGAAATAGCTCAGCGATGTAAGCACCCACCTAGGCCCGCGGAGATAGCTCAGCAATGTAAGCACCCACCTAGGCCTGCGGAGATAGCTTAGCGATGTAAGCACCCACCTAGGCCCGCAGACATAGCTCAGCGATGTAAGCACCCACCTAGGCCTGCGGAGATAGCACAGCGATGTAAGCACCCACCTAGGCAAGCACAAGGGGCGCGTCTTGCAGCCTGGGCCCACAGGTCAGTGCAGACCAGCACCCCAGGACACACCAGCACCCGAGGCCCCCACCAGCCGGGCCAGCACACAGCTCCCCAGAGTCCCACGGGCGTGGCCAGCCTGACCAGCTCCGCTCCAGGGAGCCAGGCCACTCACTCACACTTTACGAGCCTGTGTGGCGATTTAAGAACAGATGAGCGAGGCCAAGAGGTGGAAACCCGGAAGACCACTCCTCTGATTCTCGACTCACAATCACTGCAGGCAGCCGTGGGACAGGCCCGCTGCGCTGCGTGTCCACCGTTCCCTAAAGCCCAGGCGGCCCCTCCAAACAAACCCCGCAGCGCAACCCAGGAGCCAAGGGCCCACCAGAAGGCCAAGCAGGCGCCCTGATTTGCGTCATATCAGCCAAGATGACCTGCCAGTGCTGGCTCTTAATGTCCCCTAGGAACCACGTGCTCAAGGTGACGTCCCAGGTTGGGCTGCCAGGACAAGGCCTGGTGGGACGGCTTCCTGCCCTTGACATGTGGCCTGGAAGGCAGCAGCAAAAGCCCGTTCATTCTGCCTGCTCAGGGTCTGCTTCTCAGGCTGGGGTGGGCAGAGCTGGCCTCTGCCCACACCTGCCCTGACCCCGAAACACTATGGCCTCTGCACTGAAGGTGGAGCAAGATAAAGCTTCTCTCCTTGCAGGTCGATTCTCTCGGGCATTTGTCCCAGTGAGCGGATGGAAAGGACACCCGGGAAGGATGTGCATGTCCTGTGACTCTGCAGGTGTCGGGGAAGAGCAGGAGACTGGCAGGATGGAGAGGAGACTCGGTCAGCTGATCACAGCCAAACCCACTACCCACAGCCTGGGTATGATCTGCCAGGGCGGGTGGCCAAGGTGAGGCGAGGCCAGCTCCTTGCAGCTTCTGTCTAATTTCTGCAGACATGGGCCCTATTTTCCGGCTTTAAACGTTTTTATGAACAGCACCACTGAGCATCTTCCACCTCAGAAAGGTACCTGGGGGTTCACATGCAGCTGGAAATGAGTCACCTAAGCTCCTGCACTATGAAGTTTTAAGGCCCCCAGATGTGACAGTCACACTTTGCCAGAATCGTCTGTGAGGCGCAAAGGACTTTAAGCAACGAGACTCCACAGGACTGTAACGCAGCGCTGGAGCCCAGGACGGTCTCCGAAGTCATCCCCTCTGCACTGTTCTGAGTTCAGACGCATTCTGGGCTTTCCACTAGGAGGTAACTGGATTACTGCGCAAACATTCAGGAGAGTCTCAGGTACACAAAGCAGGCCAGGATGAAACAGCTGGAAAGAGGGGCGTGGAGGATGCCGGTGGGCGCCTGCGGAGAGCCAGTCCCCTCCGGCACTGGGTTGCGCTGCAGAGCAGATCTGACACAGGTTCCAGGGCAGAACCCAGCTTCCGGTTCTGAGGCCTCGCTCCTCCTACGGTCCCTGGGCTATAAATGTGCTCAGAAACACACAAAGGTGATGACTTAGAACAGGTGGCTGACGGTCCCACAACTAAACTCAACATCCCCATCAGGGAATGGAGCCTTGCTCTCTCCTCTGTCTCTGTCTGTCTCCAAGTCTTTAACTGTGAGTGGCGAAATACATCTGCAAGCATGCTACTTTGAACTCTAGTCCATATACTTTGCCCTCCCTGAGAAAGCAGCATTCAGCAAGGGACTCGGGACCCATGAGCCAGAAAGCGTTTCCTTAATGTCTCAGCTCCTCCAGAGCACTAAGAGGAGCTGGCTGCTCACTGAGAACAGCAGGAAGCATCGGGTTGACAATGGCGATCTTGAGGTATGATGGAGAAAGGGGTACCTTCACCCCAGGAGTCACCAGTGCTGGCTTCCGCTGGCCTGGTTTAGCACTGGGTTCACCTGGCTGAGGTAAAGCATGAATCAAAGGAATGAGTGCTGAAAAGCAGCCGGAAACGCGTTTTCCTCCGTGGGGCTCATGGTTCTGGTGACTGGCTGCAAAGCAGGAATTACAAGGGCCTTCCCTTCTCCTAATTGTAGGATTTCCAAAATTCCTAAGTCAAGACAGCCCCGACTTTCATGGATAGTTTTATTTTTAACAATCTTATCAAGGCATGGCTGGGCACACCCGTAATCCCAACACTCAGGAGGCTGAGGTAGGAGGACTGCCAAGGATTGGGGGCCAGCCTGACCTACACAGTGAGTTCAAGGCCAGCCTAAATGGCATCGGGAGGCCCTGTCTCATAGGCCAAACAAAAATCTACTTCGGCAGCTGGCATTGCTCTAGAGTAGAGCACATATGTAGCATGCAGAAGAGCCTGCATCCAACCAGTTGTACCAAAAATTAAAATCATTTTAAAGAGCAAATTCTGCAGAACCAGTGATACCAAAAGACCCGTAAGCCCTTGGAGGCTGCCATCAAGGATGGTCTTAACCTGCCCTGATTCCAGCAGTGGTTTAGCTCTAGGGACCACTGGTGTGGGGAGGGTGCCTGGAGACAGCTCCAGCCCCTTGGCAACTGCAACGCAGCCCTGGTGCTGCTGCCCCTCCCCCGCCAAGAATAGCGATAGGTCATCTCGGTTGAGGACGGGCTTTCTAATCCACATGCAGCTGCCTTAGTGTAACGCATCTGCATTGGTGACCGTGGCAGGGTTTGCTCTTGTTTGGCTTGGGTTTCTTTTTTCTTTTTTTTTTTTTTTTTTGACATTCAAGATATTCCCATTAAACTTTTGAGTTGTTGATTTACCACCACTAGTATTTGCTCAATCTGTAGGAAAAAAAAAAAAAAAAGCTAAGTATGACTTTTCAAATTCTTCCCCAAAGAGCGTTTCCCTCTTTTTAATGGTGTCTTGTCAACAATGTTGAGGGACAATATTTTTTCTGTCAACACTGGAGAGCAGTGCTTGGTGGGTAACCCTAACAGGCAAATAACAAGAAAAATCTTAACCTCTATTTTCAAAATCCAAATTGGAAAACTGCACATTAAAGCTGACTTCCCTCTCCCTTATCTAAAATAACTCGAGAAAGAGTATGGACAGTGTTGTTGGAACCAATGCCTGGCCAGCGTGGGCTGCTGAGCCCTGACCCATGCAGAGAGAGCCGCTGGCTTATACGTGGTTTACAAGCAGATCCCCAGGATGGGGTTCAGCCCAGTGGTAGGACCTCAGCCCAGCACACAAGAGGCTCTGGATTTGATCTTCAGTACTGCAGAAAAAAATGGCTTTTTGTACTTAAAGAAAAGGGGGGAAATATCCTAGAATGAACGTACAAACACAGGAACACAAACTAAGGGTCAGTGCTTTTCTACTCTACTAAATATGTTGTTTTAAATATGTTGTTCTTCCATTGTTCCTGATGCAGAGAGAAAGAAAGAGACAGGAAAAAAAAACTTTCCTTGGGAGGATTAAAAGGCTTTTCAGCCAAAGATGGCGGTGCACACCCGTAATCCCAGCACTCAGGAGGCTGAAGCAGGAGAACCACCCTATGTTCGAAGCCAGTCTTATGTTCGAAGCCAGTCTGAGTTACATGGTGAGTGCAAGGCAGGGCTGAATTATACCGTGAGAACCTGTCTCAAACAAACAAACAAAATCTTGTGTCTGTTCAAGGGAGAATAGAGCCCAGTAAAGCAGTACGCAGCAGGTATCATGGGAGAGGGGGGCCAAACACAACCCAGGAGAACCTGCTGCCTTGGCAAGGTTTTCAGACCCTGAATGTACGCAACCACTCCATCCTCAAAAGCTGTCATCCCCAGGTCCATGATTTGAGGTGCTTAGAATGTCAGTCAAGGCAGGCTGCTGAGGTTAGATTTCATCACCTTGGAATTAAGTGCCTTTCTCTTTCCAGAAAGACACTTTAGAGATGAACTTTACTGGGACACAAACTAGGATCCATTCCTGAGCCTGCTGCACAAAAACTATCAAGCTGTGGGGCTTCCCACCACATAGAGGCAGCACAATGTGACATCAAGTTAGAGCTTGACGTCGTCAAGTGAAGAGTAGATCATGTTTTTCTTCGGCTGAGGCTACAGCGTCTCAAGTAGTTCGTACGTAGGAGAGTTGCCCACAGATCCCTGCAGTTTCTTCTAGGGGAACCTGTCTTGCCTGTCACACATTTAATGCCAAAAATCAAGACGCTTTCTCATATTTTCTGCCCCTCTAGTTTATAAGGTGTGTCTAACTCAGCCTCATGCACTTCTAGAGTTGAGAACATTTTTAGGTTCTGTTCCATTTATGGGCAAATTAGACTCAAATAATGAACCTTTGAGAACAAAGAATTTTCTGTGCTACTGAGCACAGCTGCTGACTTATCTCCCTTTGGGTTCAGGAGTAAGACGGTTTTTTTTTTTTTTAAGACAGGGTCTTTCTCTGTTGCCCAGGCTGGCCTCCTACTCTTGAAGCCAAGTGATTCTCCTGCCTCAGCCTCCTAGAGGCTGGCGCTGCCAGCTTCTTAGACTGAGCCTGGCAAAGGGAAAATTCTCTAAATAAGATAGATGTGGTTTCTGTTATCACCTAGCACTTCTGTGGAATCCTGTGCAGATTCTAAGCAGGGCTCAAAGCTTGCAGCTCATGAGGCTGGGGAGATAGCTCTGTGACACAAGTGCCTGCCTGGCAAATGCAAGGTCGTGAGTTCAAACCCTGGCAAAAAAAAAAAAAAAGCTTACAGCCAAAGCAATGACCACTTTCAGCCAGTTCTGCCACCTACTGAAGCAGCCACTGATTCTCTAAGATGCCATCCACATCCTTAGATTTTCAAGACTATCTGAATCCTGATGCCTAAATGATATGTTACATCCAAGACAGATGTTTCTCCACTACTTAATACAGTTAGGTTATGTGTCTGAATCAGAGAATAATAAATTTATTTGTACTTGGTAACAATTCATAAAAGAAAGTTCTGAGCTCCTCAAAACATATCAAAAGCAGCAGCTAAGGGAACTCTCTCTTCTCGCCAGGACATTATCGTTTCCATCAGGTTATGGGCTGGTGACTAGAACAAAGACCTTACATATGTCCAATTAAACACAAGGCAGCCGAGCTTGTTTATTTGGCAGGAATGATTGCCTGACATCACAAATCCTCATATCCGCCTGGCAAGCACTACACCGATCAATGTGATCATTTAGAAGGAGACCGAGGACACCAGGACAAGAAAGAAAAGGAAGAAGTGACAAGGCCAGCTGGAGATTTTAGGAAACAGCAAGAAGCTCTTGGGTCATAATTTACAATGTAGGAATATTGCCCACTTCCAAGTAAAAGAACACTTCCCCCGGGTCATTCCCTACTGGAATAGCCGTTCCTCTACTTTTACCAAAAGGTGCATCTAGGGTCGGGGAAGATAGCTCAGCAGCATAAGCACCTGCTTGGCAAGCGCAAGGTCCTGAGTTTGATCCCCTGTACCAGGAAAAAAAGAGAGACAGAGACAGAGAGACAGAGAGAGAGAGAGAGATGCATCAAAGACCCCTGTCAGTGGCCAGTTCTCTGACTTGCCTCTTTTCTGATCATTTGGGTAGAACGAGAAAGACACAGCTGTCCTCCCTGCAGTGGTCTCTACACCCTTATGCTGAATACTCCGAGTCATCGCAATGCTGTGCTCAGTTTGCAAATAAGAGGTGCTGCTGAGCTTCCCTCTAGAGGCTTTTGCCCTGGGTCCACCTGCACCCCCACTCCCCAGCCCTGCAAGAGAACAGAAAGCAAGAAGGGCAGGGAATCCTGCATCCCCATCCCAAGTCCCAGCCCGCACGCCTCGGCAGATGACGCACAAGTTCGGTTCTTTAGGAAACCCCTGGGTCACAGAAAGGGTTAGCAGCACCTCGAGACAAGCAACTGTTCCTCCGACCACCCACAACAACCCCTCCTGAGGACAGACAGCGTACCCCGAGGCATGCAGAGCCCACAGTCCTCAGAGGCATGCCGTCGGCTGCACAACCTTCGCTGCAGTCTGAGGCGTGGGCCGCGCACTAGAAGTGCGTGCTGTTCTCACAGTATTGGTCCTCCTGGGCCTTGGGAAGAACTTCCACATGGTCCCTGCCAAGGCAGTCATCCTTGGACACCACGATGGCCACATCCCTGGGGTCTGTCCTGCTCTGGTAGTTCTCCAGAGTTAGGCCCCCGTTGTGCTCGGCACAGCCGTTGACATGGGCCAGGGGCAGGACCCCAGGGGGACAGCACAGCTTGTCTGCACAGGCCTGGGACACACAGGGGCTGTTGCACACCATTTGGAAGTCCTGGTGCTCCAGGGACTCCTGCGAGTCTATCCTTTCGAACTGGATGGTCACACTGTGGATACCAGCGTGGTGGAAGATCTCACGGACCTTGGCGCTGGCCTCCTGGCGCGCTTTGTCCTCCTGGTGCTTGACGTGCAGGGTGGCGATGATCTTCCCACTCACGAGCTCCCACACGTGGACTTCATGCACGCTGCTGATGCCGGGCACAGTGGAGAGTTTACTCACTAGGACGGAAAGAACAAGAGCCGCCGTGAGCGTTGAGGCAGGTGTGGAACCAGGCAGGACACGTGCACACCACAGCAACAGGCGCTGCAGGAAGAAAGCCGGCTGCGCCCACACACCCGGCTCCACAAACTTCTCCTCTCTGGCAGCGCAGCCTTGAGCTGCCAGCCCTGAACCAGGCCTCTAAGCTTAATGAAGAGGAAGGCTGGGGCTGCTGAGCGCAGCACTCCCGGGGGCAGCACAGAGGCGCTCTGCTTGGGATTGGGACGAACTCCCTGGCAGGACGAACCAAAACACTCATCAGCAGCTCCAGTGCTGGGAACTTCACCCCAGCAGTTTGGGTCATGCTCTTTGTAGTAATGCAAAAAAACAATGAAATAGCAAGGAAAACAATCACAGGCCAGGGTAGGGCACAGCTGTTAAAACTGTCACATCCCTAAGGCTATGAGGAAATGCACAGAGGTGTTTTTAAGGGGAAAAGCCAATAGCTAAGCTACATGGTCCTTTAAAAAATTTATTTACTTATTTATTTATTTATTTATTTATTTGGTACAGGATCTCACTACACAGCTGAGCATGGCAGGGCCAGCATAGCATGCAATGCGGGACGTTAAACCTGGGTCCCTGCACTTGCCAGCAGGTGCTTAGCCCATGCAGCTATGGCCCCAGCCCTCAGCATGATCTTTTAAAGTGTCCTACAGTGTACACAGGAGAAAAGACTGAGGGCTGACATTTCCACGGTGGACTCCCAGTAGACTTCCACTCCTGTGTGGGCTTGGCTGCATATTCTATCCTTTTCAAAATGACTGTCCACTTAAGGCCATGGGGCAGATGGGCGTCTACGGGCATGACCCCGCTGTCAGTGGGAGCTGGGATTCCAGGACACTGCCCAAGCCCAGGAAGCTGCCTGGCCCTGGCACCAAGGAGCCCTGCTTATCTGAAAACTGGGAACAATAATAAGATGTCCCCATAGGATTAGCCAAGGGACAGAAGCAAGCAGATCCTAGCACTTAGAATAGTACTGTCACCTAAATAAATTAAAGGTTGGTATTATTGTTATTCCCATCCTTTAAAAAATATGTGTTTAAGGCTGGCAGGGCAGCATATACATGTAATTCTGTCACTGGGGAGGCTGAGTCGGAAGGACTGCTCAAATTCAGGTCCAGCCTAGGGTACATACTGAGTTCAAGGCCGGCCTGAACTGCACAGCAAAACTGCCAAAAAAAAAAAAAAAAAAAAAAAAAAACCTCAGCAGGCAGGCAGTGTACTGCATGCCACGGGTTTTCTGTGTGTGTATCTTGTTTGCCAGCCTGACAAGCAGACTAGACCTGGGACAGCAGAGCTGCTGCCGGTCTGCTCAGCCGCAGCCCCTCCTTCCCAACCGCCTGCACTCTCTGTAGCAGCAGCAACACTGCTAAACCGGCAGTGGCCGGGTGCAGCCTCAGGCCGGGTGATACTGCGTGGAATTCACTCTTTGCTTGGTCCAGCTCTGCACCAAACAAGCAAGTGCCACCCTTCAGTGACACCCTTCCAGGGGACATAAGTCCAGGCCTGCAATGGATCAGACCCGCGCAAGCTGAGATCCAGGTATGCGCCATGCAATCAGCTCTTCCGGTTGGTACTCCACTTCTGGGTGAAGCCAAGGTAAATAAAACAGTCGCAGACATCACAACAGGGTCTTGTCCTGCCAGAGGACAGCCCCACCTGGAGCCTGGAGGACTAGGATCACCACTGACTTCGTCACCAGCATCACAAGGGCTCCCGCCTAACAGTTTCTCAAAGTCTAAAACTCTGCACCCCGCTGCACACATAACCAGAGTGAGCTTTTGACTTCTGCTGAGGCAGAGAAGAGACAGACTTCACTGGTGGAAGAGGGGAGATCTGAACTTGAACCCTGTGCTGAGAGAGAGACGTGGCATCTCTGTGCCCACAGAAGTGGGGATCCAGAATATGAAGGATTTGAGGATTTTTTTTCTTTTAGGCAGAACTGGGGATCAAAGTCAGAACCTTGCCCTTGCCAGGCAGGCGCTCACGCCCCCGAGCTATCTCCCCAACCCTGAGAATTTCTTTTTTTTTTTTTTTTTTTTTTTTGTAAAGAAGTAAAAACCAAGTTCTTGCTCAGTATGGCAGCACATATTGAAAATCCCACCACTAGGGAGGTCAAAGCAGGCAGACGGTGAGTTCCAGCCCAGCCAGGGCAACTACAGGGCTTAGCATGTCTCAGAAGGGGTAGGGGCTGGGTATGCAGCTCAGTGCAGCCTGGTCTCATCCTCAGAGCAGCAAAAGCCAAGAAAAAGCCTTGAGAGGAGCCACCCACACCCCACACACTCCAAGACAGACTCAGAAAAGCAGGAAGAGGCCCCTGACTCCTGCAGCTGCAGGTCCTCCACCAGGCTGCCAACTGCTGGGCGGGCATCTCCCCTGCTAGATAGCTTGAGTTTTCCATGGGAGAGAAACCACACACTTCTGGGCATGGCAGCCCTCACCTATGACCCTCGCACTTGGGGGCCTGGGGCAGGAGGGTTAGAGTGAGTTCAAGGCCCACGTGGGCTGCATAGCAAGACCTTGAGTCAGGCACAAGAAGCTGCACACTGCCCCTGCACCCCACCAGCCCGGATCCCGGTTACTCGCGCGCCTACTCACGCAGCTCTTCCATGTTGACACCCGGGGGCACCATCTGCAGCAGGATGGTGGCCGTCTCCTTGATGAGTGAGAAAGCGGAGGACAGGATGATGATGACCATCACGACGGTCAGGCTGGGGTCGATGTAGCACTGCCAGTTACATGGCTGTTGACTCGTCAGGGGCAGCACGTAGAAGATGATGGCCGTGATGACCACGATCACAGAGCCCAGGGCATCGCCCATTACATGCAAGAGGACCCCTGGCACAGAGGGGCTTTGTGTGAGGGCAGGGCTGGGACAGCCACCGTGGAGGCTGGGCTAGCCATCACCTCGCCGCACCTGAGGCCACCAGGCTGGGAAACTGAGCCCCCCCACGTGACTCCTTCTTCCTGACCTCCAGCTGACTTTAAACACATGAAGAGAAAAACAGGGACTCGTGAGTCCCTGGTGCACTGTGAGCCACTAGTCACAACAACACAAAATGAAAACTGTGTAGTCGGGCAGGTTGGCACACACTTGTGTTCCCAGCACCCAGAAGCTGAGGCAGGAGGATCACCTAAAGTTAGAGACCAGTCTAAAACTACACAATCGACCTTTTCTCAAAACCGTTTAAATTCTACAGCTACCAACAGAAATTGGAGATATCTTTAATGACAGGAGCTGTTTTTAAGGGTACCCAGGATGGCATAGAAACCACACAACTCTCAGGGAGGAGCAGCGGGGCCCAATGGCTACAGGTATACTAAACTACATTTAGGCAATCGTGACCCTCTGACCAAAGGAACATGCAGGTTAACAGATTCCCACGGGGCTCGTGGCTTTGGCATAAAAGCAGGCAGAGCACTCAGGGGTTGAGTCCGCCTTTCCAGGCACCCCAGAGTCACTGGGAGAATTAGCAGGGACCCCACGTGACCACACACCACACCTTGACCGTGACACTGAGGCTCGTCTGACGGGAAGTCTCTCCACACAACCTGGAGGCTGAGCTCAAAATGGGAGGCTACCTGCTCCTGCTCTCAGCTGGAAAAGGCACGAGGGAAAAAAATCGAGGCTGCGGCACACGACAGCACATTGAGGGCAGCGCGACTCACCCCACTGCTCTCATCGAGGGAGCTGGGGGGACCGGGACGTTGCAGGGGGCGCTGCCAGAGGCTGGTGCTAAGGAGATAGGGGTGTGTCGTCTGCCAGCCAGTGGAAGGGCTGGTGTGAGCCAGACGCTGGGGAGCGCCGGGTGCCGTGAGGCGGCGCAGGGCTAGCCTGCAGAGTCCTTGAACCCAGCCACGTGCAGACGTCCTCTGCCTGCTGTCCAGACACTGGTCCCCACCCTGCTGTGACCTCATCCTGGAAAACACTTTCAGATGGTCCCCTCCCTCAGAGACCAGGGTGAGAGACCAAGGTGACTCCTGGAGGATCACCTAAGGGATCGCCTGATTCGTCACCATGCTCCTGAGCTTCCCTCCGCCAGGCCACGTCGGCCCCTGGCCTGTTGCTCTGAAGACCTGTGAGAACCGACCAGCGGCACAAACTGGCAAAGTAGTGCCGCGCAGGGGGCCTTCGCGGAGTGCGAGCGTGGCGAGAGGTGGGCACCTGTGCGGGGAGGAAACGGGTGATAAAGAAACAGTCCCAGAAAGGTGTTTCTTTTCAAGTGATGCCAGGATTGCTGTTCACATTCGGAGTTCGTGGGACCCTCTTACTGACTCTGCGCAGCTTTTGTAACGTGCCCTGTGAGATGCACCACCTAAAACCGGCCAGTGCGGACGCACCAAGAAGTCTGAAAGCCTGTGTCTCCATCCGCAGCGTGCAAGGACCGGATCCTGTTTCCCAAGGCCTTCCCAGTCCTGGGGCAGTTCTGTGCATCTGCTCACCGAGAAATGAGGACCCAAGGCCTGAGCTGCCTCTGCCTCTCTCCTCAGTGCCTGCGCAGCCATGGCCTCCACCCCGCAGGCAGCCCCAGGTGACTCGCCCATGAGTCGCCTGGCGCAAAGTCCGCGGGCTCAGAAAGCCTGGCTGCCCTTGCAAGTACTGCTCACGGTGATTCGGTGCTCGCTGTAAGCCCTGCAGGCTCTACGGGGCCGAGGCAGTCACCCCCAGCCTGGGAGGCCACATGCTCACCTTCCAGCCTGGCATGCATCACCTCTGAGAGTCCCCGGGGACCAGAGCTCAGCCAGGTGCCCCGCTGGCTTTCCACCCCTGCTTCTTTCTACCCAGGAGTCCCAAGAGCTCAGGCTCAACATGAGCAAGACTGGCTAGGACTGGGATACGGAGTGCGGTGGAAGGGTGTCAGCCAGGCACACACACGCCTGAGTTCAACCCTCCGCACCCCCAAAGTTAGCAGATCCATCCAAGTTCCCCACAGAAGGTCACAGCATCTCCTGATCTACTCCTCCTTCCTTCCTCTGTCCACACACCCGTCCTCTTCCTGACCTTTGCAATGCAAGGTGAAGATCACCAACAGAACCTGCTTTGAAAGGCTAAAAAGTTATCGTGGTGACACCACCTTCAAAACACGTTCTGTCTGTTCCCACCTTCCTATAGATATAAAAACCTTAGAAAGAACTTTTTAAAAACTTTGTCTTATCATTATTATTATTTGATACAGGGTCTCACTCCCAGCCAAGACGAGTGCATCATATGGTGCTAGGGATCGAACCTCAGTCCCTGCACTTGCCAGGCAGGTGCTTTAGCCATTGAGCTATCTCACCGGCCCTTGAAGAGCCTTTTAAAACAGTTATTTAGAAATGATGATCTTTCATTTCTCAAAAAGATGCATCACCAAGCACTTTAGAGAATCCTCGCTGAGCTAAAACTTTGCAATGAATTCATTCAGGGGACTCCCCATGTCGCTGTTGTTCTGTCTCCTGTGTCCACCGAGCGGCCTATTCTGAGAGTCACTTTACAAATCAGAAGGGGTCTCTGAATTATTAGCTTTTTTGTTTGTTCTTGTTTCCTTGGTACCAAGAATCAAACTCAAGAACTCGAGCTTGCGAGGCAGGTGTTTGTGCTGCTGAGCTATCTCCCCCAGACCCTTTTCTTGGTTGTTTTGTTTTGTTTTGTTTTGTTTTTGAGACAGGGTCTCACTATGCACTTCAGGCTGGCCTTGAACTCACAGAGATCCTCCTGCCTCAGCCTCCCAAGTGCTGGGATTACAGGATGGGCCACCACCCTAGGCTTAGCTTTTCACAACGTTACTGCATCTCTGCCCACGCCAAGCACACGACACTGGCACCCTGATTCACCTGTGCTCACTCCTCAGTCAGGCCAGGGAAGCCTGTGGGAACCCCCTGGAGGGGAAGGTCACGGGGAGGTACAGGCTCCAGGGGTGGTCACTGGAAACCCTGGGCTGGCCTGCAGTAGGCTGCTGCCCCTGAGCAAGCGGAGGGCAAAAGGCGAGTCAGTGCCTGCCACAGGGCTCCCCAGAGCCCCACTGGCACCTAGAGCACCGCTGCACCAGGCAGGTTTCTGGCAGAAACAGGCAAAGCCACAGAGCCACCGCTGGCAGGCCCAGCCTCCGCTCTTCTGAGCTCTGTCAAAGTCCTGTTTGACTAAAGTACTAAGCGCTGGGTGGAGCAGGGCTGGGCCGTAGAGCCCGCACCTCGCAAGGCGTGAAAGCCAAGGAACCTCCAAGACTAAGTGAATCGTATAGAACACAAGGGTTGCGCCGAGTGCCAGCAAGACCCGCGCTGGGAAAATGCAGGCCCACCGCTGGCAGCGTCTGCACACATGCCGCACGATTGGGCAAGAGACGGGGTCATGGCCTGTGCGTTGGCTGGCCTGTGGCTGGCCTGCGGCGCAGCGTTCAAAGCCTGCTGAACTGGGCACAAGGGAGAGGGGAGCAGCCAGGCCGGCGCCGCGGACCCCACCTCTGATGTTCAGGGCATCAGACTTCTTCTTGTGCACGGTCTCTTCCGGCTCAGTCTGGACGGCCAGGGAATCACCTGCACTCAAAGAAGAGACCTTGTGTTGTGTCGAGTTCTACAGACAAAAAGAACCGCAGGACTCAAAGTGAGGCTCTGTTATCTACAGCCCCTCACAGACCTGGTGCCCGTGCCTCCGCGCCCACTCCTCCCACAGCAGGATCCGCAGCCCCTACAGGGCTGCATCCTCCTCCTAACTTTCCAATCAACCCACCCGGGAAGCCCGTCCCTAGCCACCCCAAAGCCCGCGGGGGCCCCAGGACAGAGCTGCGGAGGAGGGGAGGAGAGAAGCAAAGTTCAAAGCGCAGCCAGGGCCCCGCGTTACACAAGAGAATCAATACTGCCACAGGGAGACGGAGGAGGGGAGCGGGGGGGGGGGGCGCCGAGCGGCTGGGGGCGAGTACTGCGCAATGTGGATCCCCCAGGACGCCGCCGAAAGGCACCTGCTGCGTCGGCGGTCCCCGCGGCGACCTTCTCCTGGTTTGGGCCTGGGGCAGCGCCGGCCGGGTCCTCCGCATCCCCGGGTCCCGCTATTGAGCGACGAGCGCGCTGGGCCCTGGAGCAGCAGGCGAGCACCGCGGAGCAGTCCTGGAAGATGAGCAGCCCGACGATGTTGACCGCCAGCCCCAAGGCGCCCACCACTAGCACCAGGAACGGGTCGTCGACGCGCTCGGGCCGTGCCAAGCGCAGCACGGCCTCCACGAAGATGGTGAAGCAGAGCGCGGTGAGGAACACGGCGTTGGCCAGCGCGCCCACCACCTCGGCGCGCGCGTAGCCAAACGAGGCGCGGACACTCCAGCGAGAGCGCCGCGCCAGGGAGCGGGAGGCCAGGCCCACGCACAGCGAGATGAGGTCCGACAGCATGTTGAAGGAGTCGGACAGCAGCGCGATCGAGTTGCCCAGGTAGCCCGACACCAGCTCGGCTATGAAGAAGCCGGCCGTGAGCGCCAGCATGGCCCACAGCCGGCATGTCGCGCCCGAGTAGCGGCCCATGGTGCGGCCGCCTCCGCCTCAGCCTCCGCCTCCTCCTCCTCCTCCGCCTCCTTTTACGCGGCTGCTGGGCACCGCCCCGGCCTGGCCCCCTCCTCGGCCAGCGTTGGCTCCTGCGAGCGGCAGCAGCACGGTGTCCCTGAGAGCCGATCTGTCGTCGCTCGCCTTGATAAGGCCCAGCTCTTCGGGCGGGTTCACCCTGGGCCCTGGGACGGGCACTGTGCGGACGTGCAGGGCGCTGCTGCAGGGCAGACTCCGCTCGGACCGACCTGGGGCTTGGCCCATCTGGCCAGCCCCGCCCCAGGTGCGTCCTGCTGTTCACGGGGTCACAGTGAGCTCACCTCATTAGCCAGTGCCCCACCTGCTGCCACCCAGAAGGAGCCTTCAGAGAGACGTGGGGATCCATGGAGACCCCTGTGGTCTCACCTGCTAGGGGCACGGGGCCCCTGGGCAGCGCTCTAACACAGCCCCAGAAAAGCGACTCTTGTGTCCCTCTGCATGGGACACAAGTCTCCCACCCCCGAGGAGGCAAGGGCCGGCTGCTCCTGTGTCCTTGATTCCTTCACCACTGGGCAGAGCACTCTCCTCTCCCCAAGGGTCCTTGCCCGAGGACAGGGAGGTGGGGATCCGTCTGCTGTCCAGGGTGGCTTCTTCTCAACAGTCTCCTAACCAGCAGGCGGCAGAAGTGGTCTCCCTGGGAACCATGCCCAAGCCCCCTCTCCCTGTCCATGCGGAGAAGCAGCCCCAGAAGGAAGCAGGCCAGGGTTTTAGTCTGCTTGCTTGTTTTGTGCTCTTATCTCATTCCACAAAAGATCTAAGGTAAAGTCTGAAAATCTCTATCCTGCCTCCCCACCCCCAAGCCTCGAACTTCAAACATTCTGAAAAAAATTTAAGAAGCATTCATTTGGGGGCTTACATATCCATAAGCCTGCCTGATAGCCTGCACCTGTCCTCCCAGAGACTCAGGGCTGAGGCAAAGGGTCGCAGGAGAGAACACCAGAGACCCGACCCATGAAACGTTTCAGACTCCAGTAGCAGAGCGTTTCCCCCCTCTAGCTGGTCATTATCTGTGAAGCCTAGGTGTGACTTTAAATGGTCTGACAGTCCCTAACAACTGTGCCAGAACACCCTCCACACGAGGGCCTCACTATTGACTAGGGAAGCCCCAGACTTGGGGAACTCCTTAAACACCCCCTATGCCCCCAAGGAAAATGTCCTCATGCTGAGAACATGAGGAATTAATCGCTTACAATTCTCTAAAAATCAAAATGATCAGTAAAGAAGAACCAAGGCAGAGATGCGTGGAGGCCCTGGCGCCGTGGCCTGCCCAAGTGTGCAGGCAGCGAGGCCGTCTTCTCAGCATGAACATGGGAATAACAATAATAACACTCAAGGATTCTGCACGCCAATGTGTGCAGTGCTCACAATGCACTGGGGACACAGCAAGCTCTCCTTATAGGAAGCGACTGTTGCTGTCATAGTGTTAGAACTTCAGTGCATGTGTACAGAACCCAGGGAGACAACAGAGGATACGCTGACCCACGGAAGAGATGTACCAAGGACGGCAGCCCTCCTGGCCCCTGGTTTATGGGGCGTCCAACTGCAGACACCCTAAAACCTACGATATTGAGCAGTGATGGACAAAGGAGCCAGGCCTCTGGTGACTCATGCGCCACACCCAGCGCCGTCCTTGCTAAGTGCATTTCCTCCTGGTTCACAGCTGTGAACAGGATCAGCAATCAGCAGAAAGTTCTTATCTTCCTAGCACTGGGCTCTGCTGCACAGTCATGCATCATGACGAAGGCCGACAACAAGACCTGGTCCCTTCCCTGCGAGCGGTCTTCGGGCCTAGAAAGCCAGAGGCCAAGGGACAACAAGAGGGTGTTGGAACTGTTGGGTGTCCCTGCCAGACCCCAGTTCCAGGTAAGGATGGACAGCTACTACCAACAAAATATGCTATAGAAAAATGTCTTCACTAATACACACCACGCACATGTGTGCACCTGCATGTCCATATCCATATGTGCACACATGTACACACATGTGTGCATGTACCCACACACATACTGTATCAGCCAACTGACAGAAACTTAGCTACATTCTACACTTGATGGTAAGTTGTGGGTTCTCAAGAGCTTCGGTTTACTGAGCCCCTACATGATCCAGGTCCAGCTCTAGGCTAAGGACTTTACTGACATGATGTCACATCAATCTCACAAAAGCCCTTGTAAAATATTTTAATGCTTATTATGCAATGTTTTATTAGGGACTATTCTTAGGTGAAGAGCTCAGTGCTGGTGATTCTGAAGGGCAAGGGCATACAGTCTGAGAAGTGAGGGCGTGAGGGCCGGCGTGGGCGGAGCTGTGCAGCGCTCCTCACCCCACCCTGGACGTTGCGGTTCTTTCCCCTAACTCATGGGAGGATGATTTGAGCTCGCTTTCTACAGGTGCGAAATCTGACACACTGCAAGGCACAAGGACCCTAGCAAGCCTCGCCCACTGCTGTTGGACCCAGGAAGTAATGAGCCATTACTGTATGGGCTTGCTTGCCCGAGCAGCTGAAAAGGCCGTGCTCCTTGTTCTCACGCTGGGGCGCTTCGCTGCAGGGAAAAGAACGGACCTGATTCTTACCCCAAAGAGGAGAAGAGTCTCTTCTCAGAGCAACAGCCTTCCACGGCGAGGCACAGACAGCGCCCTTAGGTGTGCGTCCTCTGCACATCCTGACCAAGCTGTGGTCAGGGCTGTGAACACGCTGGGTTTTCATCCCCAGTACAAAAGAAAGAAAAAAAAAGTCTTTGCTTTTGTTTTTGGTACCAGGAATCAAACTCAAGACCTTCTGCTTGCCAGGCTGTGGTGGCACATATCTGTAGTCCCAGCATTGGGAGGCTGAAGCAGGAGGATCAGTCTGAGTTTGAGACCAGCCTGGGCTACAAAAAAGTGAGCTCAAGGCCAGCCTGAGCTGCATAGCGAGACCCTGTCTCAAAAAGACAAAGACCTTTTGCTTGCCAGGCAGGAGCTGTGCCACTGAGCTATTTCGTGACCCCCCCAAAAAGTATTTAAAACATTCTATGTCTCATACCTATTTTTCTTTGCTTCAAATAAACTAAATGGTTTCATTACTTTAGGGCTAATTAGCAATTAGTTAAGAAAATATTTTAAAATGCAAATATGTTGGTGTATTTAGTTAGTTTTAACACATATTTATTTGTTACAGGGTCTTGCTACACAGT
This sequence comes from Myocastor coypus, assembly GCA_004027025.1. Taxonomy (NCBI): domain Eukaryota; kingdom Metazoa; phylum Chordata; class Mammalia; order Rodentia; family Myocastoridae; genus Myocastor; species Myocastor coypus. Next base: position 28,392 of record PVJA010005523.1, read on the forward strand.
TCAGACTCAGTGATCCTCCTGTCTCAGTCTCCCCAGCACTGGGATTACAGGCGTGCGTCACTACACCCAATTTCAGGGCCAGCACAGCATGCCCAGGGTTCCAGGGCCGGCACTACATGTGGTGCCAGGGATCAGACCCTGGTCCTTGTGTTTGTCAGGCAGGTGCATAAACTGCCAAGCTATCTCTCCAGCCCCAAATGTAAAGATATTTAAAATAAACTCTCTTCCAGTCTCACCTCCAAATCTCTGTTTCCACGGCAACCCGTCTTTGTGCACCAGACTGAATGAGTCCCTGAGCAGAGGAGAGAGAACGGGGGTGTCTAGGCTAGACAGTCTCCCTGTGCTTGCTGGCATGCATGTGCAAGGTAGCGCTGACCGCTGAGGTGAGGTTGGAGCACAGCTAAGACCTTGGCTTCTGGCCTGCACCCAGTGTGCCCCTTGACCACAACCACATCTCTCAGCGATCTTTAAAATGTGACTAAGAACCTGAAGCAGAGACTTTGGCACACACCTGCTCAGGAGCCTGAGGCAGGAAGACTGCAAGTTCAAGGCTAGCCTCAGCAACTTGGTGAGACCCTGACTCAATATTTTAAAAAATTAGAGCTGATAGCTCAATGGACGAAGAGCCTGCTAAGGCAAGCATAGGGACCTGTGTTCAATCCCCAGCACCCATGCCATGCCAGCCCTGCCCTCAGGCACAATGAGGAGCCGGTCACCAAGTCCAGGCATGGTGGTGCACTCCTGTAATCCCAGAGCTGAGGAAGCTCAAATAGGAGGATCACTATGAATCCAAGCTACATAGTGAGACCCTGTAATAAATAAATACATAAATAATTTTTAAATAAAGAAAGGTGGTATAGCTTAATAGTAGATTACTTGCCTAACAAGCAAGAAATCTTGGGTTCAATCTCCAGTACTAGAAAAAAAAATTTTATATGGTTGTTCTGAACATTAAATAAGGTAAAATAACAAAGATATAAAAAGTCCCAAATAGGGCCAGGGAGATAGCTCAGTAGAATTAGTGCTTGCCTGGCAAGGGCAGGGTCCTGAGTTTAATCCCTGGTACCACAAAGGAAAAAAAAAAAAACAGAAGGTCCCAAATAAACAGATAAATAAGGGGTTGCACTAGAGGTGTGGCGCTGAAGACTGGGCCCCCAGCCCATGTGGGTTCTAGGAAGCAGCAGCGTCCGTGTCCACCAGTAGTCTGAATGGCCAGGCCACGCTTTTGGCTTCCCTACAGTCCCTCCCTGCTTGCTCCTGGGACACAGATGTGTCCTATCATCTGGTCCCCAACCCGTAGCCTTTTGGGGAGGTGTCAGGACCCTTAGGAGTGGGGCCTAGAGGGGACAGTGTGGTCACTGGGGCCCTGGAAGGGGGCTGTGGGATCTGCGGTGCTTGCACCTCTCTCAGTGTCCCCAGACCCTTCCAAGCAGGGTGCAGCAGGGCTGCAACCATGCACTGAGCCTCTGAACCATGACGCAGAAACGCCTCCCCTCCTCACAAGCTGGCTCCTCGGTGCACTTTGTCACAGTGACAGAGAGCCAGCGTCTTAAGTTACTTTTTACTCGTTGCTGGGACAAATACCTGACACGCAGAATGAAGCAAGGGAAGGTTTATTAGCTCACAGTTACTGGAGGTTTCAGTCCATACTTGGCTGGCTCCAAGGCAGACAGGCCCAACGCAGAGGCCAGCAGTTTATGGTGGCGGAACGGGAACAAAATGGTGACAGAGACACCCAACCAGGGCAGCAGAGAGCAACAGTGCCAGTCTGTCTCTCTGTCTCTCTTTATATTGCATTCAGGCTCTCTGCCTCAGCCTATCTGCCTTAGGCTACACCCATAATCCCAGAAGTACTCAGACCCATAATCCCATCAGTACCAAAACATATAATTCCAGGGGTCACGAGGCAAGTCTCAAACTCTAGAAGTGCCCGCCCTATGATGGCATGAGGCTCTGGGGGGACAGCTAGACATAAACCATAACAGCTGGCTAACACAGACGGGCTATGATCTGGGTCAGGGCTCTGCTGTCATGCCCCCAGCCTCAATGCTTCGCTTAAGAGATGGTCACTTCACCCCAGCCTGGTCTGAGTTCTCCCCAGGAGTTCACAGAATGCACCTGGGGGACTGGGAAGCCCCATCCCCCAGCCGGTCACCGGCATGCGGATAGGACTTTCCGTCCCTGGTCCTTATACGGTCCCTCACCTGCTGGGGGTAAGGAGCTCTGCATCACAAGGCCGCAGAAACGGGTGAGACTGTGATCACCTGCAGGGCAATTTAGGTCTCTCATCGCAACAGTTACCTGAACCAGGGAATTGTCCCTTTCTGCTTAAGCAAATGTAGGGTGGCACTTTGTTACTTGCAAGCAAACACTGCAGGTCCTATTCTCCAGAGCCTGCATCTATTAGGAAGCGCTAGGAATGGCTGTCTGGAGCCGGTGAGATGGCTCAGCGGTCTAAAGTGCTTGCTTAGGCCAGCTTAAGCAACCACACGGACCACAGTTTGATCCCAGGCACCACATGCTGTGCCAGCCCCACCCCTAGGGCAGGCTGAGCCAGCCATAAAAATAAGTAAGTAAATAAATAAATAAATAATTTTTAGAAAGGAGCAGCTGTCTCTGCCCCACTGAGGGCTGCAGAGAGACATACACTCAGTTTTCAGAAGAACAGTGCCATGCCAGCTCAAAAGACCATCTCTTCAATCTCTCTTCCACACTGGGGGAATTGCTCAAGCTGCACCTCCCCACTGCCCTGCGGGGGGAGCACCCCGAAGGCTGTGCAGGCCTCACGCATTCCACTCTCTCCACCAAACCCAGTTTTCCCTCCACCACCTCAGTGATGGTCCAGACCAAGAATGACCCCCAAACTCTACCCTGAGACAGAGCTTCTGGAGGGTGCAGCCTGGGTGCAGAGCTGAGGGCACTGCCGCTGGGCTCCCCATCCCTCACCCTGGGCTCCTGGTTGCCATGGGGTCAGCCCCTGACCCCTCCCCTCCAGGCCCTGCCCTCGCATCTTCCAGCCTGGGAAGCCGCAGACCCTGGACTGAGCACATGAGCCTAAATTAGCCTCTCCTCCCCAGTCAGAAGTGTCAGGGGTTTGTGCCAGTGACACAGAGGTGACTGAAACACCACAGAACAGTCATCGTCAGTGTCACCCCTGGCCTCCGCCCTCCCCAGTCCCATCTGCTCCTGGGCACTCGCTGGGCTTCTCCAAACGCATTCTCTTCTGGATCCACGCACTGCACCTCCTGACCCTCCCCTACTCCTGACCGTTCTTCCCTCCTTCTCTGCTTCATGCGCAAGCTCTGGGGACACAGCCAGGCCCCCGCTCCTGCCCTGCCCTCCCCTGTGGGGACCTTGCTCAGCCCCATGGCTCGACATGTGCACTGCAGTGGACTTCCTCACACATGGCGCTGGTCTGGGCCTTGGCAACCTGCAGTCCCATGGGTGCCACCAGGCATCTGCAGCTGGGATGGCCAGCCTGTGTCGTCATCCTTGGTCCTGGAGGTGGCACGCCAGCCCAGCTCACTGACCCCAAAGCTCTGTGACTCCCACCTTTCCTCAGTCTTTGACTGCAGCCATGAACAGGTCCGCTTCCCTCCGCATCTGAAGTCAGCGCCTTTCCTCTCATGCCCCATCTCCCAGACTCAGGGCTCTCTGTCACCTCTCAGGGTCACCACAGGGCCCCCTCCCATGCCTGCTCTCCACCCTGTCACCTGCACAGAAGATGGTATTGGGACTCAGGTCTGAGCACGCAGCCTGGCTGCCCGCTGGCTCATCTGGGCCTCAGACACCCCGGGCACAGGTTGCGCACCCATCCACTGCCCTCCTGGGCCTCGGACACCCCGGGCACAGGTTGCCCGCCCATCCACTGCCCTCTTGGGCCTCAGACACCCCGGGCACAGGTTGCCCACCCATCCCTCGCCCTTCTGGGCCTCGGACACCCCAGGCACAGGTTGCCCGCCCATCCACTGCCCTCCTGGGCCTCGGACACCCCGGGCACAGCTTGCCCACCCATCCTTCATCCTTCTCTTAGCCACTCACCTGGGACTGAGCCCAGCACCTGGCCAAACACGTCCTCCTGGCCTTCTGCCCTGTCTCTGTCTGCTCTTGCAGCTGACGGGACTGAGTTTTAGAGGAATACTGTCTCGGAACTGTTGCATGGTCCTTTGGAAACTGCCACTTTCTCCCCCTGCCCCTGGACAGCTGGGGCGCTGCTGAGTCATAGGCAGGACAGGCTCCAACAAGGCAGGGAAGGCAGCATCACCTGGGATGGCCGCTGGCCCTGGGTTCGGGCAGTTGTGAATGATATCCAGCCATGAGAGCCTTTCCTCCCCCAGGGAGAAACGCACGCCCGTCCTGTCAGGCCGCTGGTCCTTGGGCACTGAGTCCGTGTGGGTGAACCAAGCCTGGCCCGAGGGTGCCCTCTGCTCCCCGACGTGCTGCACGCGTCTCTCCAAAGCCGGTGCCCCAGCTGCGCCCTCTGCCTGAGGTGCTGTCCCCAGCGCTCTGGGGGGCAGCTCCACCCTGTCGCCCAGGCTCCACCCAGCTGCTACACCCCAGATGGTTGCAGGAAAGGAAGGCAAAGATGACTAAAGAATGAAAAGGATGAATGGGGAAGAGGAGGGGAGGATTCCTGAAGATACGAAAAGCTCCCTAGCCCTGCGGGCAGCTGCATTTCTAGCTGGGGCAGAGTGGCAGGGCCGTGTGTGGCCTCCAAGGTGCCCTCTGGCACACTCAGACGTCACTTCTGATGCCATCCTCAGCACCAGTGAAAAGGTAAAAAGCAAAGACGCCGCACACCATGGACACAGCCCAAGAGGTTGGAAGCTACTTATACATCAGCGGAAAAACGAGCAAAGAAACCCATGGTGTTTACACACCGCGGCGCACCGTGCCCCACTGCCATAGGAAGGGCAGCCTCGAGCCCTTTGTCGGAATGCTCTTGGAGACGGTGCCATGAAGTGAAGTGCGTCACTGGATGAGCACGTTGCCTCTCTAATATGAGAAACCAAAATTATAAATAAAGAACAACATAAAAGATCAGTAGTAGGAGATAGGAGCTTCTCTCCCTAGGGGGATGGGAGTCCAAGAGAGGGAGGGAAGGAGGAAGAGGAGGCATGGGTGGGTGGGAGGAGAGGGAGGAGAGGGGAGGAGCCCAGCGTGGAGACGGGCTCAGTGCGTGCAGGGACTCCCCACCAGAGCTTGGGCCAATACGAGACATCTCAACACAGCGCAGACCAGTGTATGCAAGCACCACCTGGAAACTACCTATACGGGGGCTTTGTGAAAGATTGATTGATTGATTGATTGATTGATTGATTGATTTTGCCCACTCAGCCCACCCTGGGGGCAGGGCTGGCGTGGCATGGGGTAGCAGGGATCTAACCACGATCCCCTGTGCCTGC
>PVJA010005523.1:44860-78863 GCA_004027025.1 Myocastor coypus
ACCAGTGGGGGTCGGCATTCAAGGCTACGTGGCCCTGTCCCTGCAGTTCACGGTGCCATTTCCTTCTCCCTGGGCTGCAAAACTGTGTTTCTCCTCCCTCTAGTTGCAATGAGGACACAGACTGACTTCTATAAAAATCTGACTTTTGAGGCTGGTGAGATAGCTCAGTAGTCTAAAGGGCCTGCCCATACCAGCTTAAGCAGGCACAGGGGATCGTGGTTAGATCCCTGCTACCCCATGCCACGCCAGCCCTGCCCCCAGGGTGGGCTGAGTGGGCAAAATCAATCAATCAATCAATCAATCAATCAATCAATCTTTCACAAAGCCCCCGTATAGGTAGTTTCCAGGTGGTGCTTGCATACACTGGTCTGCGCTGTGTTGAGATGTCTCGTATTGGCCCAAGCTCTGGTGGGGAGTCCCTGCACGCACTGAGCCCGTCTCCACGCTGGGCTCCTCCCCTCTCCTCCCTCTCCTCCCACCCACCCATGCCTCCTCTTCCTCCTTCCCTCCCTCTCTTGGACTCCCATCCCCCTAGGGAGAGAAGCTCCTATCTCCTACTACTGATCTTTTATGTTGTTCTTTATTTATAATTTTGGTTTCTCATATTAGAGAGGCAACGTGCTCATCCAGTGACGCACTTCACTTCATGGCACCGTCTCCAAGAGCATTCCGACAAAGGGCTCGAGGCTGCCCTTCCTATGGCAGTGGGGCACGGTGCGCCGCGGTGTGTAAACACCATGGGTTTCTTTGCTCGTTTTTCCGCTGATGTATAAGTAGCTTCCAACCTCTTGGGCTGTGTCCATGGTGTGCGGCGTCTTTGCTTTTTACCTTTTCACTGGTGCTGAGGATGGCATCAGAAGTGACGTCTGAGTGTGCCAGAGGGCACCTTGGAGGCCACACACGGCCCTGCCACTCTGCCCCAGCTAGAAATGCAGCTGCCCGCAGGGCTAGGGAGCTTTTCGTATCTTCAGGAATCCTCCCCTCCTCTTCCCCATTCATCCTTTTCATTCTTTAGTCATCTTTGCCTTCCTTTCCTGCAACCATCTGGGGTGTAGCAGCTGGGTGGAGCCTGGGCGACAGGGTGGAGCTGCCCCCCAGAGCGCTGGGGACAGCACCTCAGGCAGAGGGCGCAGCTGGGGCACCGGCTTTGGAGAGACGCGTGCAGCACGTCGGGGAGCAGAGGGCACCCTCGGGCCAGGCTTGGTTCACCCACACGGACTCAGTGCCCAAGGACCAGCGGCCTGACAGGACGGGCGTGCGTTTCTCCCTGGGGGAGGAAAGGCTCTCATGGCTGGATATCATTCATAACTGCCCGAACCCAGGGCCAGCGGCCATCCCAGGTGATGCTGCCTTCCCTGCCTTGTTGGAGCCTGTCCTGCCTATGACTCAGCAGCGCCCCAGCTGTCCAGGGGCAGGGGGAGAAAGTGGCAGTTTCCAAAGGACCATGCAACAGTTCCGAGACAGTATTCCTCTAAAACTCAGTCCCGTCAGCTGCAAGAGCAGACAGAGACAGGGCAGAAGGCCAGGAGGACGTGTTTGGCCAGGTGCTGGGCTCAGTCCCAGGTGAGTGGCTAAGAGAAGGATGAAGGATGGGTGGGCAAGCTGTGCCCGGGGTGTCCGAGGCCCAGGAGGGCAGTGGATGGGCGGGCAACCTGTGCCTGGGGTGTCCGAGGCCCAGAAGGGCGAGGGATGGGTGGGCAACCTGTGCCCGGGGTGTCTGAGGCCCAAGAGGGCAGTGGATGGGCGGGCAACCTGTGCCCGGGGTGTCCGAGGCCCAGGAGGGCAGTGGATGGGTGCGCAACCTGTGCCCGGGGTGTCTGAGGCCCAGATGAGCCAGCGGGCAGCCAGGCTGCGTGCTCAGACCTGAGTCCCAATACCATCTTCTGTGCAGGTGACAGGGTGGAGAGCAGGCATGGGAGGGGGCCCTGTGGTGACCCTGAGAGGTGACAGAGAGCCCTGAGTCTGGGAGATGGGGCATGAGAGGAAAGGCGCTGACTTCAGATGCGGAGGGAAGCGGACCTGTTCATGGCTGCAGTCAAAGACTGAGGAAAGGTGGGAGTCACAGAGCTTTGGGGTCAGTGAGCTGGGCTGGCGTGCCACCTCCAGGACCAAGGATGACGACACAGGCTGGCCATCCCAGCTGCAGATGCCTGGTGGCACCCATGGGACTGCAGGTTGCCAAGGCCCAGACCAGCGCCATGTGTGAGGAAGTCCACTGCAGTGCACATGTCGAGCCATGGGGCTGAGCAAGGTCCCCACAGGGGAGGGCAGGGCAGGAGCGGGGGCCTGGCTGTGTCCCCAGAGCTTGCGCATGAAGCAGAGAAGGAGGGAAGAACGGTCAGGAGTAGGGGAGGGTCAGGAGGTGCAGTGCGTGGATCCAGAAGAGAATGCGTTTGGAGAAGCCCAGCGAGTGCCCAGGAGCAGATGGGACTGGGGAGGGCGGAGGCCAGGGGTGACACTGACGATGACTGTTCTGTGGTGTTTCAGTCACCTCTGTGTCACTGGCACAAACCCCTGACACTTCTGACTGGGGAGGAGAGGCTAATTTAGGCTCATGTGCTCAGTCCAGGGTCTGCGGCTTCCCAGGCTGGAAGATGCGAGGGCAGGGCCTGGAGGGGAGGGGTCAGGGGCTGACCCCATGGCAACCAGGAGCCCAGGGTGAGGGATGGGGAGCCCAGCGGCAGTGCCCTCAGCTCTGCACCCAGGCTGCACCCTCCAGAAGCTCTGTCTCAGGGTAGAGTTTGGGGGTCATTCTTGGTCTGGACCATCACTGAGGTGGTGGAGGGAAAACTGGGTTTGGTGGAGAGAGTGGAATGCGTGAGGCCTGCACAGCCTTCGGGGTGCTCCCCCCGCAGGGCAGTGGGGAGGTGCAGCTTGAGCAATTCCCCCAGTGTGGAAGAGAGATTGAAGAGATGGTCTTTTGAGCTGGCATGGCACTGTTCTTCTGAAAACTGAGTGTATGTCTCTCTGCAGCCCTCAGTGGGGCAGAGACAGCTGCTCCTTTCTAAAAATTATTTATTTATTTATTTACTTACTTATTTTTATGGCTGGCTCAGCCTGCCCTAGGGGTGGGGCTGGCACAGCATGTGGTGCCTGGGATCAAACTGTGGTCCGTGTGGTTGCTTAAGCTGGCCTAAGCAAGCACTTTAGACCGCTGAGCCATCTCACCGGCTCCAGACAGCCATTCCTAGCGCTTCCTAATAGATGCAGGCTCTGGAGAATAGGACCTGCAGTGTTTGCTTGCAAGTAACAAAGTGCCACCCTACATTTGCTTAAGCAGAAAGGGACAATTCCCTGGTTCAGGTAACTGTTGCGATGAGAGACCTAAATTGCCCTGCAGGTGATCACAGTCTCACCCGTTTCTGCGGCCTTGTGATGCAGAGCTCCTTACCCCCAGCAGGTGAGGGACCGTATAAGGACCAGGGACGGAAAGTCCTATCCGCATGCCGGTGACCGGCTGGGGGATGGGGCTTCCCAGTCCCCCAGGTGCATTCTGTGAACTCCTGGGGAGAACTCAGACCAGGCTGGGGTGAAGTGACCATCTCTTAAGCGAAGCATTGAGGCTGGGGGCATGACAGCAGAGCCCTGACCCAGATCATAGCCCGTCTGTGTTAGCCAGCTGTTATGGTTTATGTCTAGCTGTCCCCCCAGAGCCTCATGCCATCATAGGGCGGGCACTTCTAGAGTTTGAGACTTGCCTCGTGACCCCTGGAATTATATGTTTTGGTACTGATGGGATTATGGGTCTGAGTACTTCTGGGATTATGGGTGTAGCCTAAGGCAGATAGGCTGAGGCAGAGAGCCTGAATGCAATATAAAGAGAGACAGAGAGACAGACTGGCACTGTTGCTCTCTGCTGCCCTGGTTGGGTGTCTCTGTCACCATTTTGTTCCCGTTCCGCCACCATAAACTGCTGGCCTCTGCGTTGGGCCTGTCTGCCTTGGAGCCAGCCAAGTATGGACTGAAACCTCCAGTAACTGTGAGCTAATAAACCTTCCCTTGCTTCATTCTGCGTGTCAGGTATTTGTCCCAGCAACGAGTAAAAAGTAACTTAAGACGCTGGCTCTCTGTCACTGTGACAAAGTGCACCGAGGAGCCAGCTTGTGAGGAGGGGAGGCGTTTCTGCGTCATGGTTCAGAGGCTCAGTGCATGGTTGCAGCCCTGCTGCACCCTGCTTGGAAGGGTCTGGGGACACTGAGAGAGGTGCAAGCACCGCAGATCCCACAGCCCCCTTCCAGGGCCCCAGTGACCACACTGTCCCCTCTAGGCCCCACTCCTAAGGGTCCTGACACCTCCCCAAAAGGCTACGGGTTGGGGACCAGATGATAGGACACATCTGTGTCCCAGGAGCAAGCAGGGAGGGACTGTAGGGAAGCCAAAAGCGTGGCCTGGCCATTCAGACTACTGGTGGACACGGACGCTGCTGCTTCCTAGAACCCACATGGGCTGGGGGCCCAGTCTTCAGCGCCACACCTCTAGTGCAACCCCTTATTTATCTGTTTATTTGGGACCTTCTGTTTTTTTTTTTTTTTTTTTTTCCTTTGTGGTACCAGGGATTAAACTCAGGACCCTGCCCTTGCGAGGCAAGCACTAATTCTACTGAGCTATCTCCCTGGCCCTATTTGGGACTTTTTATATCTTTGTTATTTTACCTTATTTAATGTTCAGAACAACCATATAAAATTTTTTTTTCTAGTACTGGAGATTGAACCCAAGATTTCTTGCTTGTTAGGCAAGTAATCTACTATTAAGCTATACCACCTTTCTTTATTTAAAAATTATTTATGTATTTATTTATTACAGGGTCTCACTATGTAGCTTGGATTCATAGTGATCCTCCTATTTGAGCTTCCTCAGCTCTGGGATTACAGGAGTGCACCACCATGCCTGGACTTGGTGACCGGCTCCTCATTGTGCCTGAGGGCAGGGCTGGCATGGCATGGGTGCTGGGGATTGAACACAGGTCCCTATGCTTGCCTTAGCAGGCTCTTCGTCCATTGAGCTATCAGCTCTAATTTTTTAAAATATTGAGTCAGGGTCTCACCAAGTTGCTGAGGCTAGCCTTGAACTTGCAGTCTTCCTGCCTCAGGCTCCTGAGCAGGTGTGTGCCAAAGTCTCTGCTTCAGGTTCTTAGTCACATTTTAAAGATCGCTGAGAGATGTGGTTGTGGTCAAGGGGCACACTGGGTGCAGGCCAGAAGCCAAGGTCTTAGCTGTGCTCCAACCTCACCTCAGCGGTCAGCGCTACCTTGCACATGCATGCCAGCAAGCACAGGGAGACTGTCTAGCCTAGACACCCCCGTTCTCTCTCCTCTGCTCAGGGACTCATTCAGTCTGGTGCACAAAGACGGGTTGCCGTGGAAACAGAGATTTGGAGGTGAGACTGGAAGAGAGTTTATTTTAAATATCTTTACATTTGGGGCTGGAGAGATAGCTTGGCAGTTTATGCACCTGCCTGACAAACACAAGGACCAGGGTCTGATCCCTGGCACCACATGTAGTGCCGGCCCTGGAACCCTGGGCATGCTGTGCTGGCCCTGAAATTGGGTGTAGTGACGCACGCCTGTAATCCCAGTGCTGGGGAGACTGAGACAGGAGGATCACTGAGTCTGAACTGTGTAGCAAGACCCTGTAACAAATAAATATGTGTTAAAACTAACTAAATACACCAACATATTTGCATTTTAAAATATTTTCTTAACTAATTGCTAATTAGCCCTAAAGTAATGAAACCATTTAGTTTATTTGAAGCAAAGAAAAATAGGTATGAGACATAGAATGTTTTAAATACTTTTTGGGGGGGTCACGAAATAGCTCAGTGGCACAGCTCCTGCCTGGCAAGCAAAAGGTCTTTGTCTTTTTGAGACAGGGTCTCGCTATGCAGCTCAGGCTGGCCTTGAGCTCACTTTTTTGTAGCCCAGGCTGGTCTCAAACTCAGACTGATCCTCCTGCTTCAGCCTCCCAATGCTGGGACTACAGATATGTGCCACCACAGCCTGGCAAGCAGAAGGTCTTGAGTTTGAGTCCTGGTACCAAAAACAAAAGCAAAGACTTTTTTTTTCTTTCTTTTGTACTGGGGATGAAAACCCAGCGTGTTCACAGCCCTGACCACAGCTTGGTCAGGATGTGCAGAGGACGCGCACCTAAGGGCGCTGTCTGTGCCTCGCCGTGGAAGGCTGTTGCTCTGAGAAGAGACTCTTCTCCTCTTTGGGGTAAGAATCAGGTCCGTTCTTTTCCCTGCAGCGAAGCGCCCCAGCGTGAGAACAAGGAGCACGGCCTTTTCAGCTGCTCGGGCAAGCAAGCCCATACAGTAATGGCTCATTACTTCCTGGGTCCAACAGCAGTGGGCGAGGCTTGCTAGGGTCCTTGTGCCTTGCAGTGTGTCAGATTTCGCACCTGTAGAAAGCGAGCTCAAATCATCCTCCCATGAGTTAGGGGAAAGAACCGCAACGTCCAGGGTGGGGTGAGGAGCGCTGCACAGCTCCGCCCACGCCGGCCCTCACGCCCTCACTTCTCAGACTGTATGCCCTTGCCCTTCAGAATCACCAGCACTGAGCTCTTCACCTAAGAATAGTCCCTAATAAAACATTGCATAATAAGCATTAAAATATTTTACAAGGGCTTTTGTGAGATTGATGTGACATCATGTCAGTAAAGTCCTTAGCCTAGAGCTGGACCTGGATCATGTAGGGGCTCAGTAAACCGAAGCTCTTGAGAACCCACAACTTACCATCAAGTGTAGAATGTAGCTAAGTTTCTGTCAGTTGGCTGATACAGTATGTGTGTGGGTACATGCACACATGTGTGTACATGTGTGCACATATGGATATGGACATGCAGGTGCACACATGTGCGTGGTGTGTATTAGTGAAGACATTTTTCTATAGCATATTTTGTTGGTAGTAGCTGTCCATCCTTACCTGGAACTGGGGTCTGGCAGGGACACCCAACAGTTCCAACACCCTCTTGTTGTCCCTTGGCCTCTGGCTTTCTAGGCCCGAAGACCGCTCGCAGGGAAGGGACCAGGTCTTGTTGTCGGCCTTCGTCATGATGCATGACTGTGCAGCAGAGCCCAGTGCTAGGAAGATAAGAACTTTCTGCTGATTGCTGATCCTGTTCACAGCTGTGAACCAGGAGGAAATGCACTTAGCAAGGACGGCGCTGGGTGTGGCGCATGAGTCACCAGAGGCCTGGCTCCTTTGTCCATCACTGCTCAATATCGTAGGTTTTAGGGTGTCTGCAGTTGGACGCCCCATAAACCAGGGGCCAGGAGGGCTGCCGTCCTTGGTACATCTCTTCCGTGGGTCAGCGTATCCTCTGTTGTCTCCCTGGGTTCTGTACACATGCACTGAAGTTCTAACACTATGACAGCAACAGTCGCTTCCTATAAGGAGAGCTTGCTGTGTCCCCAGTGCATTGTGAGCACTGCACACATTGGCGTGCAGAATCCTTGAGTGTTATTATTGTTATTCCCATGTTCATGCTGAGAAGACGGCCTCGCTGCCTGCACACTTGGGCAGGCCACGGCGCCAGGGCCTCCACGCATCTCTGCCTTGGTTCTTCTTTACTGATCATTTTGATTTTTAGAGAATTGTAAGCGATTAATTCCTCATGTTCTCAGCATGAGGACATTTTCCTTGGGGGCATAGGGGGTGTTTAAGGAGTTCCCCAAGTCTGGGGCTTCCCTAGTCAATAGTGAGGCCCTCGTGTGGAGGGTGTTCTGGCACAGTTGTTAGGGACTGTCAGACCATTTAAAGTCACACCTAGGCTTCACAGATAATGACCAGCTAGAGGGGGGAAACGCTCTGCTACTGGAGTCTGAAACGTTTCATGGGTCGGGTCTCTGGTGTTCTCTCCTGCGACCCTTTGCCTCAGCCCTGAGTCTCTGGGAGGACAGGTGCAGGCTATCAGGCAGGCTTATGGATATGTAAGCCCCCAAATGAATGCTTCTTAAATTTTTTTCAGAATGTTTGAAGTTCGAGGCTTGGGGGTGGGGAGGCAGGATAGAGATTTTCAGACTTTACCTTAGATCTTTTGTGGAATGAGATAAGAGCACAAAACAAGCAAGCAGACTAAAACCCTGGCCTGCTTCCTTCTGGGGCTGCTTCTCCGCATGGACAGGGAGAGGGGGCTTGGGCATGGTTCCCAGGGAGACCACTTCTGCCGCCTGCTGGTTAGGAGACTGTTGAGAAGAAGCCACCCTGGACAGCAGACGGATCCCCACCTCCCTGTCCTCGGGCAAGGACCCTTGGGGAGAGGAGAGTGCTCTGCCCAGTGGTGAAGGAATCAAGGACACAGGAGCAGCCGGCCCTTGCCTCCTCGGGGGTGGGAGACTTGTGTCCCATGCAGAGGGACACAAGAGTCGCTTTTCTGGGGCTGTGTTAGAGCGCTGCCCAGGGGCCCCGTGCCCCTAGCAGGTGAGACCACAGGGGTCTCCATGGATCCCCACGTCTCTCTGAAGGCTCCTTCTGGGTGGCAGCAGGTGGGGCACTGGCTAATGAGGTGAGCTCACTGTGACCCCGTGAACAGCAGGACGCACCTGGGGCGGGGCTGGCCAGATGGGCCAAGCCCCAGGTCGGTCCGAGCGGAGTCTGCCCTGCAGCAGCGCCCTGCACGTCCGCACAGTGCCCGTCCCAGGGCCCAGGGTGAACCCGCCCGAAGAGCTGGGCCTTATCAAGGCGAGCGACGACAGATCGGCTCTCAGGGACACCGTGCTGCTGCCGCTCGCAGGAGCCAACGCTGGCCGAGGAGGGGGCCAGGCCGGGGCGGTGCCCAGCAGCCGCGTAAAAGGAGGCGGAGGAGGAGGAGGAGGCGGAGGCTGAGGCGGAGGCGGCCGCACCATGGGCCGCTACTCGGGCGCGACATGCCGGCTGTGGGCCATGCTGGCGCTCACGGCCGGCTTCTTCATAGCCGAGCTGGTGTCGGGCTACCTGGGCAACTCGATCGCGCTGCTGTCCGACTCCTTCAACATGCTGTCGGACCTCATCTCGCTGTGCGTGGGCCTGGCCTCCCGCTCCCTGGCGCGGCGCTCTCGCTGGAGTGTCCGCGCCTCGTTTGGCTACGCGCGCGCCGAGGTGGTGGGCGCGCTGGCCAACGCCGTGTTCCTCACCGCGCTCTGCTTCACCATCTTCGTGGAGGCCGTGCTGCGCTTGGCACGGCCCGAGCGCGTCGACGACCCGTTCCTGGTGCTAGTGGTGGGCGCCTTGGGGCTGGCGGTCAACATCGTCGGGCTGCTCATCTTCCAGGACTGCTCCGCGGTGCTCGCCTGCTGCTCCAGGGCCCAGCGCGCTCGTCGCTCAATAGCGGGACCCGGGGATGCGGAGGACCCGGCCGGCGCTGCCCCAGGCCCAAACCAGGAGAAGGTCGCCGCGGGGACCGCCGACGCAGCAGGTGCCTTTCGGCGGCGTCCTGGGGGATCCACATTGCGCAGTACTCGCCCCCAGCCGCTCGGCGCCCCCCCCCCCCGCTCCCCTCCTCCGTCTCCCTGTGGCAGTATTGATTCTCTTGTGTAACGCGGGGCCCTGGCTGCGCTTTGAACTTTGCTTCTCTCCTCCCCTCCTCCGCAGCTCTGTCCTGGGGCCCCCGCGGGCTTTGGGGTGGCTAGGGACGGGCTTCCCGGGTGGGTTGATTGGAAAGTTAGGAGGAGGATGCAGCCCTGTAGGGGCTGCGGATCCTGCTGTGGGAGGAGTGGGCGCGGAGGCACGGGCACCAGGTCTGTGAGGGGCTGTAGATAACAGAGCCTCACTTTGAGTCCTGCGGTTCTTTTTGTCTGTAGAACTCGACACAACACAAGGTCTCTTCTTTGAGTGCAGGTGATTCCCTGGCCGTCCAGACTGAGCCGGAAGAGACCGTGCACAAGAAGAAGTCTGATGCCCTGAACATCAGAGGTGGGGTCCGCGGCGCCGGCCTGGCTGCTCCCCTCTCCCTTGTGCCCAGTTCAGCAGGCTTTGAACGCTGCGCCGCAGGCCAGCCACAGGCCAGCCAACGCACAGGCCATGACCCCGTCTCTTGCCCAATCGTGCGGCATGTGTGCAGACGCTGCCAGCGGTGGGCCTGCATTTTCCCAGCGCGGGTCTTGCTGGCACTCGGCGCAACCCTTGTGTTCTATACGATTCACTTAGTCTTGGAGGTTCCTTGGCTTTCACGCCTTGCGAGGTGCGGGCTCTACGGCCCAGCCCTGCTCCACCCAGCGCTTAGTACTTTAGTCAAACAGGACTTTGACAGAGCTCAGAAGAGCGGAGGCTGGGCCTGCCAGCGGTGGCTCTGTGGCTTTGCCTGTTTCTGCCAGAAACCTGCCTGGTGCAGCGGTGCTCTAGGTGCCAGTGGGGCTCTGGGGAGCCCTGTGGCAGGCACTGACTCGCCTTTTGCCCTCCGCTTGCTCAGGGGCAGCAGCCTACTGCAGGCCAGCCCAGGGTTTCCAGTGACCACCCCTGGAGCCTGTACCTCCCCGTGACCTTCCCCTCCAGGGGGTTCCCACAGGCTTCCCTGGCCTGACTGAGGAGTGAGCACAGGTGAATCAGGGTGCCAGTGTCGTGTGCTTGGCGTGGGCAGAGATGCAGTAATGTTGTGAAAAGCTAAGCCTAGGGTGGTGGCCCATCCTGTAATCCCAGCACTTGGGAGGCTGAGGCAGGAGGATCTCTGTGAGTTCAAGGCCAGCCTGAAGTGCATAGTGAGACCCTGTCTCAAAAACAAAACAAAACAAAACAAAACAACCAAGAAAAGGGTCTGGGGGAGATAGCTCAGCAGCACAAACACCTGCCTCGCAAGCTCGAGTTCTTGAGTTTGATTCTTGGTACCAAGGAAACAAGAACAAACAAAAAAGCTAATAATTCAGAGACCCCTTCTGATTTGTAAAGTGACTCTCAGAATAGGCCGCTCGGTGGACACAGGAGACAGAACAACAGCGACATGGGGAGTCCCCTGAATGAATTCATTGCAAAGTTTTAGCTCAGCGAGGATTCTCTAAAGTGCTTGGTGATGCATCTTTTTGAGAAATGAAAGATCATCATTTCTAAATAACTGTTTTAAAAGGCTCTTCAAGGGCCGGTGAGATAGCTCAATGGCTAAAGCACCTGCCTGGCAAGTGCAGGGACTGAGGTTCGATCCCTAGCACCATATGATGCACTCGTCTTGGCTGGGAGTGAGACCCTGTATCAAATAATAATAATGATAAGACAAAGTTTTTAAAAAGTTCTTTCTAAGGTTTTTATATCTATAGGAAGGTGGGAACAGACAGAACGTGTTTTGAAGGTGGTGTCACCACGATAACTTTTTAGCCTTTCAAAGCAGGTTCTGTTGGTGATCTTCACCTTGCATTGCAAAGGTCAGGAAGAGGACGGGTGTGTGGACAGAGGAAGGAAGGAGGAGTAGATCAGGAGATGCTGTGACCTTCTGTGGGGAACTTGGATGGATCTGCTAACTTTGGGGGTGCGGAGGGTTGAACTCAGGCGTGTGTGTGCCTGGCTGACACCCTTCCACCGCACTCCGTATCCCAGTCCTAGCCAGTCTTGCTCATGTTGAGCCTGAGCTCTTGGGACTCCTGGGTAGAAAGAAGCAGGGGTGGAAAGCCAGCGGGGCACCTGGCTGAGCTCTGGTCCCCGGGGACTCTCAGAGGTGATGCATGCCAGGCTGGAAGGTGAGCATGTGGCCTCCCAGGCTGGGGGTGACTGCCTCGGCCCCGTAGAGCCTGCAGGGCTTACAGCGAGCACCGAATCACCGTGAGCAGTACTTGCAAGGGCAGCCAGGCTTTCTGAGCCCGCGGACTTTGCGCCAGGCGACTCATGGGCGAGTCACCTGGGGCTGCCTGCGGGGTGGAGGCCATGGCTGCGCAGGCACTGAGGAGAGAGGCAGAGGCAGCTCAGGCCTTGGGTCCTCATTTCTCGGTGAGCAGATGCACAGAACTGCCCCAGGACTGGGAAGGCCTTGGGAAACAGGATCCGGTCCTTGCACGCTGCGGATGGAGACACAGGCTTTCAGACTTCTTGGTGCGTCCGCACTGGCCGGTTTTAGGTGGTGCATCTCACAGGGCACGTTACAAAAGCTGCGCAGAGTCAGTAAGAGGGTCCCACGAACTCCGAATGTGAACAGCAATCCTGGCATCACTTGAAAAGAAACACCTTTCTGGGACTGTTTCTTTATCACCCGTTTCCTCCCCGCACAGGTGCCCACCTCTCGCCACGCTCGCACTCCGCGAAGGCCCCCTGCGCGGCACTACTTTGCCAGTTTGTGCCGCTGGTCGGTTCTCACAGGTCTTCAGAGCAACAGGCCAGGGGCCGACGTGGCCTGGCGGAGGGAAGCTCAGGAGCATGGTGACGAATCAGGCGATCCCTTAGGTGATCCTCCAGGAGTCACCTTGGTCTCTCACCCTGGTCTCTGAGGGAGGGGACCATCTGAAAGTGTTTTCCAGGATGAGGTCACAGCAGGGTGGGGACCAGTGTCTGGACAGCAGGCAGAGGACGTCTGCACGTGGCTGGGTTCAAGGACTCTGCAGGCTAGCCCTGCGCCGCCTCACGGCACCCGGCGCTCCCCAGCGTCTGGCTCACACCAGCCCTTCCACTGGCTGGCAGACGACACACCCCTATCTCCTTAGCACCAGCCTCTGGCAGCGCCCCCTGCAACGTCCCGGTCCCCCCAGCTCCCTCGATGAGAGCAGTGGGGTGAGTCGCGCTGCCCTCAATGTGCTGTCGTGTGCCGCAGCCTCGATTTTTTTCCCTCGTGCCTTTTCCAGCTGAGAGCAGGAGCAGGTAGCCTCCCATTTTGAGCTCAGCCTCCAGGTTGTGTGGAGAGACTTCCCGTCAGACGAGCCTCAGTGTCACGGTCAAGGTGTGGTGTGTGGTCACGTGGGGTCCCTGCTAATTCTCCCAGTGACTCTGGGGTGCCTGGAAAGGCGGACTCAACCCCTGAGTGCTCTGCCTGCTTTTATGCCAAAGCCACGAGCCCCGTGGGAATCTGTTAACCTGCATGTTCCTTTGGTCAGAGGGTCACGATTGCCTAAATGTAGTTTAGTATACCTGTAGCCATTGGGCCCCGCTGCTCCTCCCTGAGAGTTGTGTGGTTTCTATGCCATCCTGGGTACCCTTAAAAACAGCTCCTGTCATTAAAGATATCTCCAATTTCTGTTGGTAGCTGTAGAATTTAAACGGTTTTGAGAAAAGGTCGATTGTGTAGTTTTAGACTGGTCTCTAACTTTAGGTGATCCTCCTGCCTCAGCTTCTGGGTGCTGGGAACACAAGTGTGTGCCAACCTGCCCGACTACACAGTTTTCATTTTGTGTTGTTGTGACTAGTGGCTCACAGTGCACCAGGGACTCACGAGTCCCTGTTTTTCTCTTCATGTGTTTAAAGTCAGCTGGAGGTCAGGAAGAAGGAGTCACGTGGGGGGGCTCAGTTTCCCAGCCTGGTGGCCTCAGGTGCGGCGAGGTGATGGCTAGCCCAGCCTCCACGGTGGCTGTCCCAGCCCTGCCCTCACACAAAGCCCCTCTGTGCCAGGGGTCCTCTTGCATGTAATGGGCGATGCCCTGGGCTCTGTGATCGTGGTCATCACGGCCATCATCTTCTACGTGCTGCCCCTGACGAGTCAACAGCCATGTAACTGGCAGTGCTACATCGACCCCAGCCTGACCGTCGTGATGGTCATCATCATCCTGTCCTCCGCTTTCTCACTCATCAAGGAGACGGCCACCATCCTGCTGCAGATGGTGCCCCCGGGTGTCAACATGGAAGAGCTGCGTGAGTAGGCGCGCGAGTAACCGGGATCCGGGCTGGTGGGGTGCAGGGGCAGTGTGCAGCTTCTTGTGCCTGACTCAAGGTCTTGCTATGCAGCCCACGTGGGCCTTGAACTCACTCTAACCCTCCTGCCCCAGGCCCCCAAGTGCGAGGGTCATAGGTGAGGGCTGCCATGCCCAGAAGTGTGTGGTTTCTCTCCCATGGAAAACTCAAGCTATCTAGCAGGGGAGATGCCCGCCCAGCAGTTGGCAGCCTGGTGGAGGACCTGCAGCTGCAGGAGTCAGGGGCCTCTTCCTGCTTTTCTGAGTCTGTCTTGGAGTGTGTGGGGTGTGGGTGGCTCCTCTCAAGGCTTTTTCTTGGCTTTTGCTGCTCTGAGGATGAGACCAGGCTGCACTGAGCTGCATACCCAGCCCCTACCCCTTCTGAGACATGCTAAGCCCTGTAGTTGCCCTGGCTGGGCTGGAACTCACCGTCTGCCTGCTTTGACCTCCCTAGTGGTGGGATTTTCAATATGTGCTGCCATACTGAGCAAGAACTTGGTTTTTACTTCTTTACAAAAAAAAAAAAAAAAAAAAAAAAGAAATTCTCAGGGTTGGGGAGATAGCTCGGGGGCGTGAGCGCCTGCCTGGCAAGGGCAAGGTTCTGACTTTGATCCCCAGTTCTGCCTAAAAGAAAAAAAATCCTCAAATCCTTCATATTCTGGATCCCCACTTCTGTGGGCACAGAGATGCCACGTCTCTCTCTCAGCACAGGGTTCAAGTTCAGATCTCCCCTCTTCCACCAGTGAAGTCTGTCTCTTCTCTGCCTCAGCAGAAGTCAAAAGCTCACTCTGGTTATGTGTGCAGCGGGGTGCAGAGTTTTAGACTTTGAGAAACTGTTAGGCGGGAGCCCTTGTGATGCTGGTGACGAAGTCAGTGGTGATCCTAGTCCTCCAGGCTCCAGGTGGGGCTGTCCTCTGGCAGGACAAGACCCTGTTGTGATGTCTGCGACTGTTTTATTTACCTTGGCTTCACCCAGAAGTGGAGTACCAACCGGAAGAGCTGATTGCATGGCGCATACCTGGATCTCAGCTTGCGCGGGTCTGATCCATTGCAGGCCTGGACTTATGTCCCCTGGAAGGGTGTCACTGAAGGGTGGCACTTGCTTGTTTGGTGCAGAGCTGGACCAAGCAAAGAGTGAATTCCACGCAGTATCACCCGGCCTGAGGCTGCACCCGGCCACTGCCGGTTTAGCAGTGTTGCTGCTGCTACAGAGAGTGCAGGCGGTTGGGAAGGAGGGGCTGCGGCTGAGCAGACCGGCAGCAGCTCTGCTGTCCCAGGTCTAGTCTGCTTGTCAGGCTGGCAAACAAGATACACACACAGAAAACCCGTGGCATGCAGTACACTGCCTGCCTGCTGAGGTTTTTTTTTTTTTTTTTTTTTTTTTTTGGCAGTTTTGCTGTGCAGTTCAGGCCGGCCTTGAACTCAGTATGTACCCTAGGCTGGACCTGAATTTGAGCAGTCCTTCCGACTCAGCCTCCCCAGTGACAGAATTACATGTATATGCTGCCCTGCCAGCCTTAAACACATATTTTTTAAAGGATGGGAATAACAATAATACCAACCTTTAATTTATTTAGGTGACAGTACTATTCTAAGTGCTAGGATCTGCTTGCTTCTGTCCCTTGGCTAATCCTATGGGGACATCTTATTATTGTTCCCAGTTTTCAGATAAGCAGGGCTCCTTGGTGCCAGGGCCAGGCAGCTTCCTGGGCTTGGGCAGTGTCCTGGAATCCCAGCTCCCACTGACAGCGGGGTCGTGCCCGTAGACGCCCATCTGCCCCATGGCCTTAAGTGGACAGTCATTTTGAAAAGGATAGAATATGCAGCCGAGCCCACACAGGAGTGGAAGTCTACTGGGAGTCCACTGTGGAAATGTCAGCCCTCAGTCTTTTCTCCTGTGTACACTGTAGGACACTTTAAAAGATCATGCTGAGGGCTGGGGCCATAGCTGCATGGGCTAAGCACCTGCTGGCAAGTGCAGGGACCCAGGTTTAACGTCCCGCATTGCATGCTATGCTGGCCCTGCCATGCTCAGCTGTGTAGTGAGATCCTGTACCAAATAAATAAATAAATAAATAAATAAGTAAATAAATTTTTTAAAGGACCATGTAGCTTAGCTACTGGCTTTTCCCCTTAAAAACACCTCTGTGCATTTCCTCATAGCCTTAGGGATGTGACAGTTTTAACAGCTGTGCCCTACCCTGGCCTGTGATTGTTTTCCTTGCTATTTCATTGTTTTTTTGCATTACTACAAAGAGCATGACCCAAACTGCTGGGGTGAAGTTCCCAGCACTGGAGCTGCTGATGAGTGTTTTGGTTCGTCCTGCCAGGGAGTTCGTCCCAATCCCAAGCAGAGCGCCTCTGTGCTGCCCCCGGGAGTGCTGCGCTCAGCAGCCCCAGCCTTCCTCTTCATTAAGCTTAGAGGCCTGGTTCAGGGCTGGCAGCTCAAGGCTGCGCTGCCAGAGAGGAGAAGTTTGTGGAGCCGGGTGTGTGGGCGCAGCCGGCTTTCTTCCTGCAGCGCCTG
Source organism: Myocastor coypus (assembly GCA_004027025.1). Classification (NCBI taxonomy): domain Eukaryota; kingdom Metazoa; phylum Chordata; class Mammalia; order Rodentia; family Myocastoridae; genus Myocastor; species Myocastor coypus. The sequence goes on from PVJA010005523.1 coordinate 61,149, forward strand.
TTGCTGTGGTGTGCACGTGTCCTGCCTGGTTCCACACCTGCCTCAACGCTCACGGCGGCTCTTGTTCTTTCCGTCCTAGTGAGTAAACTCTCCACTGTGCCCGGCATCAGCAGCGTGCATGAAGTCCACGTGTGGGAGCTCGTGAGTGGGAAGATCATCGCCACCCTGCACGTCAAGCACCAGGAGGACAAAGCGCGCCAGGAGGCCAGCGCCAAGGTCCGTGAGATCTTCCACCACGCTGGTATCCACAGTGTGACCATCCAGTTCGAAAGGATAGACTCGCAGGAGTCCCTGGAGCACCAGGACTTCCAAATGGTGTGCAACAGCCCCTGTGTGTCCCAGGCCTGTGCAGACAAGCTGTGCTGTCCCCCTGGGGTCCTGCCCCTGGCCCATGTCAACGGCTGTGCCGAGCACAACGGGGGCCTAACTCTGGAGAACTACCAGAGCAGGACAGACCCCAGGGATGTGGCCATCGTGGTGTCCAAGGATGACTGCCTTGGCAGGGACCATGTGGAAGTTCTTCCCAAGGCCCAGGAGGACCAATACTGTGAGAACAGCACGCACTTCTAGTGCGCGGCCCACGCCTCAGACTGCAGCGAAGGTTGTGCAGCCGACGGCATGCCTCTGAGGACTGTGGGCTCTGCATGCCTCGGGGTACGCTGTCTGTCCTCAGGAGGGGTTGTTGTGGGTGGTCGGAGGAACAGTTGCTTGTCTCGAGGTGCTGCTAACCCTTTCTGTGACCCAGGGGTTTCCTAAAGAACCGAACTTGTGCGTCATCTGCCGAGGCGTGCGGGCTGGGACTTGGGATGGGGATGCAGGATTCCCTGCCCTTCTTGCTTTCTGTTCTCTTGCAGGGCTGGGGAGTGGGGGTGCAGGTGGACCCAGGGCAAAAGCCTCTAGAGGGAAGCTCAGCAGCACCTCTTATTTGCAAACTGAGCACAGCATTGCGATGACTCGGAGTATTCAGCATAAGGGTGTAGAGACCACTGCAGGGAGGACAGCTGTGTCTTTCTCGTTCTACCCAAATGATCAGAAAAGAGGCAAGTCAGAGAACTGGCCACTGACAGGGGTCTTTGATGCATCTCTCTCTCTCTCTCTGTCTCTCTGTCTCTGTCTCTCTTTTTTTCCTGGTACAGGGGATCAAACTCAGGACCTTGCGCTTGCCAAGCAGGTGCTTATGCTGCTGAGCTATCTTCCCCGACCCTAGATGCACCTTTTGGTAAAAGTAGAGGAACGGCTATTCCAGTAGGGAATGACCCGGGGGAAGTGTTCTTTTACTTGGAAGTGGGCAATATTCCTACATTGTAAATTATGACCCAAGAGCTTCTTGCTGTTTCCTAAAATCTCCAGCTGGCCTTGTCACTTCTTCCTTTTCTTTCTTGTCCTGGTGTCCTCGGTCTCCTTCTAAATGATCACATTGATCGGTGTAGTGCTTGCCAGGCGGATATGAGGATTTGTGATGTCAGGCAATCATTCCTGCCAAATAAACAAGCTCGGCTGCCTTGTGTTTAATTGGACATATGTAAGGTCTTTGTTCTAGTCACCAGCCCATAACCTGATGGAAACGATAATGTCCTGGCGAGAAGAGAGAGTTCCCTTAGCTGCTGCTTTTGATATGTTTTGAGGAGCTCAGAACTTTCTTTTATGAATTGTTACCAAGTACAAATAAATTTATTATTCTCTGATTCAGACACATAACCTAACTGTATTAAGTAGTGGAGAAACATCTGTCTTGGATGTAACATATCATTTAGGCATCAGGATTCAGATAGTCTTGAAAATCTAAGGATGTGGATGGCATCTTAGAGAATCAGTGGCTGCTTCAGTAGGTGGCAGAACTGGCTGAAAGTGGTCATTGCCTTGGCTGTAAGCTTTTTTTTTTTTTTTGCCAGGGTTTGAACTCACGACCTTGCATTTGCCAGGCAGGCATTTGTGTCACAGAGCTATCTCCCCAGCCTCATGAGCTGCAAGCTTTGAGCCCTGCTTAGAATCTGCACAGGATTCCACAGAAGTGCTAGGTGATAACAGAAACCACATCTATCTTATTTAGAGAATTTTCCCTTTGCCAGGCTCAGTCTAAGAAGCTGGCAGCGCCAGCCTCTAGGAGGCTGAGGCAGGAGAATCACTTGGCTTCAAGAGTAGGAGGCCAGCCTGGGCAACAGAGAAAGACCCTGTCTTAAAAAAAAAAAAAACCGTCTTACTCCTGAACCCAAAGGGAGATAAGTCAGCAGCTGTGCTCAGTAGCACAGAAAATTCTTTGTTCTCAAAGGTTCATTATTTGAGTCTAATTTGCCCATAAATGGAACAGAACCTAAAAATGTTCTCAACTCTAGAAGTGCATGAGGCTGAGTTAGACACACCTTATAAACTAGAGGGGCAGAAAATATGAGAAAGCGTCTTGATTTTTGGCATTAAATGTGTGACAGGCAAGACAGGTTCCCCTAGAAGAAACTGCAGGGATCTGTGGGCAACTCTCCTACGTACGAACTACTTGAGACGCTGTAGCCTCAGCCGAAGAAAAACATGATCTACTCTTCACTTGACGACGTCAAGCTCTAACTTGATGTCACATTGTGCTGCCTCTATGTGGTGGGAAGCCCCACAGCTTGATAGTTTTTGTGCAGCAGGCTCAGGAATGGATCCTAGTTTGTGTCCCAGTAAAGTTCATCTCTAAAGTGTCTTTCTGGAAAGAGAAAGGCACTTAATTCCAAGGTGATGAAATCTAACCTCAGCAGCCTGCCTTGACTGACATTCTAAGCACCTCAAATCATGGACCTGGGGATGACAGCTTTTGAGGATGGAGTGGTTGCGTACATTCAGGGTCTGAAAACCTTGCCAAGGCAGCAGGTTCTCCTGGGTTGTGTTTGGCCCCCCTCTCCCATGATACCTGCTGCGTACTGCTTTACTGGGCTCTATTCTCCCTTGAACAGACACAAGATTTTGTTTGTTTGTTTGAGACAGGTTCTCACGGTATAATTCAGCCCTGCCTTGCACTCACCATGTAACTCAGACTGGCTTCGAACATAAGACTGGCTTCGAACATAGGGTGGTTCTCCTGCTTCAGCCTCCTGAGTGCTGGGATTACGGGTGTGCACCGCCATCTTTGGCTGAAAAGCCTTTTAATCCTCCCAAGGAAAGTTTTTTTTTCCTGTCTCTTTCTTTCTCTCTGCATCAGGAACAATGGAAGAACAACATATTTAAAACAACATATTTAGTAGAGTAGAAAAGCACTGACCCTTAGTTTGTGTTCCTGTGTTTGTACGTTCATTCTAGGATATTTCCCCCCTTTTCTTTAAGTACAAAAAGCCATTTTTTTCTGCAGTACTGAAGATCAAATCCAGAGCCTCTTGTGTGCTGGGCTGAGGTCCTACCACTGGGCTGAACCCCATCCTGGGGATCTGCTTGTAAACCACGTATAAGCCAGCGGCTCTCTCTGCATGGGTCAGGGCTCAGCAGCCCACGCTGGCCAGGCATTGGTTCCAACAACACTGTCCATACTCTTTCTCGAGTTATTTTAGATAAGGGAGAGGGAAGTCAGCTTTAATGTGCAGTTTTCCAATTTGGATTTTGAAAATAGAGGTTAAGATTTTTCTTGTTATTTGCCTGTTAGGGTTACCCACCAAGCACTGCTCTCCAGTGTTGACAGAAAAAATATTGTCCCTCAACATTGTTGACAAGACACCATTAAAAAGAGGGAAACGCTCTTTGGGGAAGAATTTGAAAAGTCATACTTAGCTTTTTTTTTTTTTTTTCCTACAGATTGAGCAAATACTAGTGGTGGTAAATCAACAACTCAAAAGTTTAATGGGAATATCTTGAATGTCAAAAAAAAAAAAAAAAAAGAAAAAAGAAACCCAAGCCAAACAAGAGCAAACCCTGCCACGGTCACCAATGCAGATGCGTTACACTAAGGCAGCTGCATGTGGATTAGAAAGCCCGTCCTCAACCGAGATGACCTATCGCTATTCTTGGCGGGGGAGGGGCAGCAGCACCAGGGCTGCGTTGCAGTTGCCAAGGGGCTGGAGCTGTCTCCAGGCACCCTCCCCACACCAGTGGTCCCTAGAGCTAAACCACTGCTGGAATCAGGGCAGGTTAAGACCATCCTTGATGGCAGCCTCCAAGGGCTTACGGGTCTTTTGGTATCACTGGTTCTGCAGAATTTGCTCTTTAAAATGATTTTAATTTTTGGTACAACTGGTTGGATGCAGGCTCTTCTGCATGCTACATATGTGCTCTACTCTAGAGCAATGCCAGCTGCCGAAGTAGATTTTTGTTTGGCCTATGAGACAGGGCCTCCCGATGCCATTTAGGCTGGCCTTGAACTCACTGTGTAGGTCAGGCTGGCCCCCAATCCTTGGCAGTCCTCCTACCTCAGCCTCCTGAGTGTTGGGATTACGGGTGTGCCCAGCCATGCCTTGATAAGATTGTTAAAAATAAAACTATCCATGAAAGTCGGGGCTGTCTTGACTTAGGAATTTTGGAAATCCTACAATTAGGAGAAGGGAAGGCCCTTGTAATTCCTGCTTTGCAGCCAGTCACCAGAACCATGAGCCCCACGGAGGAAAACGCGTTTCCGGCTGCTTTTCAGCACTCATTCCTTTGATTCATGCTTTACCTCAGCCAGGTGAACCCAGTGCTAAACCAGGCCAGCGGAAGCCAGCACTGGTGACTCCTGGGGTGAAGGTACCCCTTTCTCCATCATACCTCAAGATCGCCATTGTCAACCCGATGCTTCCTGCTGTTCTCAGTGAGCAGCCAGCTCCTCTTAGTGCTCTGGAGGAGCTGAGACATTAAGGAAACGCTTTCTGGCTCATGGGTCCCGAGTCCCTTGCTGAATGCTGCTTTCTCAGGGAGGGCAAAGTATATGGACTAGAGTTCAAAGTAGCATGCTTGCAGATGTATTTCGCCACTCACAGTTAAAGACTTGGAGACAGACAGAGACAGAGGAGAGAGCAAGGCTCCATTCCCTGATGGGGATGTTGAGTTTAGTTGTGGGACCGTCAGCCACCTGTTCTAAGTCATCACCTTTGTGTGTTTCTGAGCACATTTATAGCCCAGGGACCGTAGGAGGAGCGAGGCCTCAGAACCGGAAGCTGGGTTCTGCCCTGGAACCTGTGTCAGATCTGCTCTGCAGCGCAACCCAGTGCCGGAGGGGACTGGCTCTCCGCAGGCGCCCACCGGCATCCTCCACGCCCCTCTTTCCAGCTGTTTCATCCTGGCCTGCTTTGTGTACCTGAGACTCTCCTGAATGTTTGTGCAGTAATCCAGTTACCTCCTAGTGGAAAGCCCAGAATGCGTCTGAACTCAGAACAGTGCAGAGGGGATGACTTCGGAGACCGTCCTGGGCTCCAGCGCTGCGTTACAGTCCTGTGGAGTCTCGTTGCTTAAAGTCCTTTGCGCCTCACAGACGATTCTGGCAAAGTGTGACTGTCACATCTGGGGGCCTTAAAACTTCATAGTGCAGGAGCTTAGGTGACTCATTTCCAGCTGCATGTGAACCCCCAGGTACCTTTCTGAGGTGGAAGATGCTCAGTGGTGCTGTTCATAAAAACGTTTAAAGCCGGAAAATAGGGCCCATGTCTGCAGAAATTAGACAGAAGCTGCAAGGAGCTGGCCTCGCCTCACCTTGGCCACCCGCCCTGGCAGATCATACCCAGGCTGTGGGTAGTGGGTTTGGCTGTGATCAGCTGACCGAGTCTCCTCTCCATCCTGCCAGTCTCCTGCTCTTCCCCGACACCTGCAGAGTCACAGGACATGCACATCCTTCCCGGGTGTCCTTTCCATCCGCTCACTGGGACAAATGCCCGAGAGAATCGACCTGCAAGGAGAGAAGCTTTATCTTGCTCCACCTTCAGTGCAGAGGCCATAGTGTTTCGGGGTCAGGGCAGGTGTGGGCAGAGGCCAGCTCTGCCCACCCCAGCCTGAGAAGCAGACCCTGAGCAGGCAGAATGAACGGGCTTTTGCTGCTGCCTTCCAGGCCACATGTCAAGGGCAGGAAGCCGTCCCACCAGGCCTTGTCCTGGCAGCCCAACCTGGGACGTCACCTTGAGCACGTGGTTCCTAGGGGACATTAAGAGCCAGCACTGGCAGGTCATCTTGGCTGATATGACGCAAATCAGGGCGCCTGCTTGGCCTTCTGGTGGGCCCTTGGCTCCTGGGTTGCGCTGCGGGGTTTGTTTGGAGGGGCCGCCTGGGCTTTAGGGAACGGTGGACACGCAGCGCAGCGGGCCTGTCCCACGGCTGCCTGCAGTGATTGTGAGTCGAGAATCAGAGGAGTGGTCTTCCGGGTTTCCACCTCTTGGCCTCGCTCATCTGTTCTTAAATCGCCACACAGGCTCGTAAAGTGTGAGTGAGTGGCCTGGCTCCCTGGAGCGGAGCTGGTCAGGCTGGCCACGCCCGTGGGACTCTGGGGAGCTGTGTGCTGGCCCGGCCGGTGGGGGCCTCGGGTGCTGGTGTGTCCTGGGGTGCTGGTCTGCACTGACTTGTGGGCCCAGGCTGCATGACGCGCCCCTTGTGCTTGCCTAGGTGGGTGCTTACATCGCTGTGCTATCTCCGCAGGCCTAGGTGGGTGCTTACATCGCTGAGCTATGTCTGCGGGCCTAGGTGGGTGCTTACATCGCTAAGCTATCTCCGCAGGCCTAGGTGGGTGCTTACATTGCTGAGCTATCTCCGCGGGCCTAGGTGGGTGCTTACATCGCTGAGCTATTTCCGCAGGCCTAGGTGGGTGCTTACATCGCTGAGCTATCTCCGAGGCCCTCGGGGTTCTCTTTTTTGTCAACTTCTTCCTCTTTCCCACTGCCATGCCATTCTGTCCCAAGGGTGTCTCCTGAGACTGACAGCCGGGCCCTCCTCACCCATGGTCTTGTGCAGGCTTGCTGGACACTCCTGTCCTGGGTGTAGATGGCTGAGTGTGAGCTGGGAGGGGGTGGACTCTTATTCTCTCACCCCGTACCCTCAGAGAGACGTCTGACCTAGGGCTAGAGTGTTCACAACCATGGCTGGGGGCGTTTTGCCTGTGTTCTGGGGTGGGGGCTAAGAGCAGGGCCCAGTTCCTGTGCCCTGGGTAACACAGGCCCAAGTGGCAGTGATAACAGCTAAGCCTTATCTGCTGCAGAAAACCCAAAGAGGACCTGTGCTGTCCTGTGGGCCCCAGGCTGTGACCTGTGACCCATGCACAAAGCATTCAAGAGAAACAAGTGCCAGCCTGCAGGGACAGCTGACCCACTGCTTTCTAGCTCTGCAGCCTCTGGGAAGACACCCCAGGCAGAGTGGAGGGGCAGTCTCCCGGGGTGGCCAAGCTCTGGTGGTGCAAGCTCTGCTGAGCACTGCACTCGTGGATGCCGGGAAGTCTGGGTTAGGCATTCCGTCTGCTGTGAGTACCAGCTCCACCATGTCACTCTGGTGGCCTTTGTAGGACATCACAGACACCCGGGGGGATCCAGCAGACCTGCAGTGCTGCAGAGGCCTGCTTCCACCTCTGTCTGAAGAGGGGCAGGGTGGCCAGAGGCTGGGCTGTAGTCCCACAGCATGCGGTGCTGGCTCCACCAAGGGGCCCAGTCCCCAAGCCAGCAGCAAGGCTGTGGCTCTGCTTCTTGTCACATTTCCAGAGCTTCATGTCACTGTGCATGCTGACAACATGGCTATGTGCACCTGGTGCTGGTCTAGGCCTCTGAGAAGCTGCGCAGCTCTGAGAACCGAGCTTCACCTCCCTGAGGAAACTGTACAGCTCTGAGTTTTACCCTCTGGAGAGGACCTACTTCCTGAGGGTGGCAGTTACATGACTTCCCGGATCCCCACTCCTAGGAAGCATTCCCCGGTCCCCACTGCTACATGGCACCCCCAGGGTAGTGTCACGCAGAGGAGCAAGGCGAGCCCAGGGACCTCATTCTTGGTGTGTCACCCAGCCGGCACCCAGGGCCCTGCTGGCTGTGTGCGAATGAGTGAGTGCGTGTGACCGCTGGCGCGGAAGTCTGTCTGTCCTCAGTGGTCCTCCACGGTGCCACGCTACCTGGGGCCCTGCTGTGTGGGACAAGCCACACTCAGCACCTCGTGGAAGAGGCACTGGGTCCCAGGCAGCAGAGGCCCCAGCGCAGCGGTGGGGCAGAGCGTCCTATCTGTGCCACACATGGCCGAGGGCTGGCGCACCCTCGCCATGCCGGGGCTGGGGCCTCGGGCGCTGATGGGCAGTGTCTTTGCTCCAGTTGGGGTTTCGGGTGCCTCTTTGTCCCCTCACGCCACCTCCAGTTTGCACCTTTTGCCTTTCCTGAAGATTTTTTTTTTTAATTTCTCCTAAGCCTCATTTATTTGTTTGTGTTATGGCCGGCTTAGCCCATTCTGGGGTACCAGGGATCGAGGAGTGGTCGCAGCACTGGTCTTAACTTTCCTCCACAGGCGCTTTAGACCACCGAGCCATCTCACTGGCCCTGCTCCGTGTTTTCCTGGTGCTTCAGGTTTCCCGTGTAAGAGAAGCTGTACAGTCCTGGAGCTGGCTGTTGGTCTGTCTCACCCACCGCGGTGGTCCCGGGCTGAGTCCACTTCCTGGTCACCCCGCTATACACAACACAGGCTCAAACGCCCACTCTGCTGTTGACCCCTTTTCCTAAGAAGCCACATGCACTTTGAGCGCCACTGCAGAGCTCCAGCTCCTGGTGGGCTTTACCTGTGTGTGGATTCTGATCCAACGTCCCCAAGCCATGCGGTCTTTACACCTGTTGGTCCCTCTGTCCCTAACTTTCCGTTGGTGTTACCCCTGTAATACCAGGAAAAAGCTATGTACAGCTGGCATTCACTGCTCAAATGCTCCGGGCATCCTGGATTCTAGCTGATCTGCTTCTCAGGCATTAGTGTCTGATTATTGGTTCCATCTGATCAAGCAAAGAATAAGGGTGAAAACATAGACCAGCTTTTAAGACTAAAGACCATGAAGTGGCAGTCTGCCCTCCCATGGCCCAGGTCCTAGCATGGTTCGTGTGATTTCTGGTTGTTGTTGGCACTGGGCTGCGCACGGGCGCACTGTGCCTGCCGCGCTCCAGCTGGGCGAGCTACTGAAATCCCTGCAAGGTGCGCAAGTCAGTCCTTTCCTGACCGGGAACAGAGGAGCAGAGTCTGAAGGATTCGCCAAACTCAGCAGCTGCAGAGTCATAGTCACTGACTCAGGAATCCATAGAACCCTGACCCCAGGGCCTGCCACCCTGTGCCTGCCACTGAGTCACTGTCAGTGAGCCTCTGGCTGGTGGTGGAGGGCGTGGTCCTTCCCGCAGCACCTGCAGGTGTTTTCTCTAGGACGCCTTGCTGTGACCTGGCCTGATGGCTGGGCCACCTGTCACTTCATACCATAGCTCTGGGCCTTCTCCATAGAAGGCACAGTGACGGTCCTAGGGGAGCCGTGGAAGGAGGGCACAGGTGGCTGCAGCTGGAGCTGGAGCAAAGGCCAGCGTCAGCAGGCTGAGTGTCCACTAGTGACCCCCGATCTGTGCGCCATGCAGCAGAGCCCCGTGGCCTCGTCATACGAGGGGGTTCACGTGGGGCGGCCACACAAGCAAAAGCCTTCGTGTCTCCCACAGACTCTACCTTGGGAGCAGCAGCCCAAGGTGGCCATGCGGCTCTGGAAGGCGAGAGGTGCTTCTAGAGGACCAGCCTCTCTGGCCACTGTTGGCACTTCTGTGACTGCAGAGAGACAGCTGCTCTGTTCCCGGCTGGGAAGGTTCTTCCTTCAGCTCACCTGGCTTGTGTCTAGAGAGTCCAGATCTAGAGCACGCAAAGTGCCAGTCCGTGCCTACAACAGGCAGCAGGGATTCAAAGCTGGGCTGGGTAAGGTGACCACAGGCCTCTTATCTCAGCCCTCCATGAGGCTGAGGTAGGAGAGTCCCATGTTTGAGCTCAGCCTGGGTAATTTAGTGACTTAGTGAGACTCTGTCCTAAAATAAAAAACAAAAATATAAAAGAAACAAAGGGAAAGAGCTGGGTGTGAGGGACAGAGAAAGGAAATGGCAGAGAGAGAGAGAGAGAGAGAGAGAGAGAGAGAGAGAGAGATGGAGAGAGGGAGAGGGGGAGGGGGAGAGAGAGAGGGAGGGAGAGGGGGAGAGAGAGAGAGGGAGGGGGAGGGAGGGAGCGGGGGAGGGAGAGAGGGGGAGGGAGGGAGAGGGGGAGAGAGACAGAGGGAGAGACAGAGACAGAGAGAGGTCAGCCCCTTACAAGGTCGACTTAGGGAAGATAACAGCAAATGAGGGAAACTAACCCTTGGCCTTGCTGCACCGGGTGCCCAGCGGGGCTGGACCGCTGTGGGTGTGGCTGGCTTCAGAGTGAAGGGACAGGAGGGCGGAGGCACTGGGGGCAATCTTGGCCTGGCTGGGTGGAGGCTGGACCTTGGAGCGGGCGGGCGTCCAAGGCTTATGGGGCAGGAGAGGGCACTGCAGTGGGAGGAGTGGATGCTCAGGGAACAAACGAGTTTGTTTTCAAAATGGGTGAGCAGCGCATCCTCTCACTAGCAAGCGAGACCTGCGAAGTAGCCCTGCAGCAGCTTCGTTACTTATTTACAGCCAGTGTCACCATACTTTGCTTTTTTCTTACAGTGTAGCACAGAACGTGTCCCCACCCGCCAGGGCACTTCAGCATGCATTTCAGTTGCCCGGGTTACAGTTGCTGTGACCACTGTCTCCTAGCAACAGCTGATCACTGTGATACACACAGCGTGAGAGCCAATCGAGGGCCGCCAAGCACTCTGCTTCTGCACCTCCTGCTTCCTGCTGGCTTAGCCCACATCAGCCCCAAACCACCACAGGTCAGGGTCTGACGTTGTGTTCTTGGGCTCAGTACCTGTCGATGCTAAATGTATCTGCTTCCAAATCCTGGGCGCTGTTTTCAGTGTTTCTGTCGGCCTTTGCAACAGTGGACGCACAAGCAATACCTCTGCTAGGCTTTTTCCTTCCAACCCTTCCCTGAAATGCACCTCTTATGAGTGAAATTTTGGGTTGCTTACCCACTGGAAAGTTCTCCATTCTGGGAGCTTTCAGAAGCCCAGCCCCAGCTGGGTGTAGTGGTACACGCCTGCAACCCTAAAAGCCCAGGAGGCTGAGGCAGGTCTAGCCTGGGCAACTTAGTCTTCACAGCTTGTCCCAAAATGAAAACTGGAAACACTGCTGGGCTGTGCAGCTCAGTGTGAAGGCCCTGGGTTCCACCCCCAGGCTGCAAACATCAAGGTGCAACGAGCCAGCCCTGTGTGTGGGGAGAGCATGTTTTATGAGCCGTTGGTAATAACATAAAAACAATGCAACCAGAAAAAACTGTGGCCTGGTACCAGAGGACCCAAATGCAGCCTTAGCTTGAAGAGGCAGAAACCCGAAGTCACTCACATTACATAGTAGCCTGGTTTGAGCAAGAAGGTCCCCTGAGCCCGTGTCTGGCCGGCCCAAGTGGGTGCCACCTGCCTCCCCCTCCTTCATGAACTTAACCATTCCCTGTCCCGGCATTCCCTGCATGTCCCAGCATCCCCTGCATGTCCCAGAATTCCTTGCATGTCCCGAGATCCCCTGCATATCCTGACATCTCCCTGCATGTCCCAGCATCCCCCACATGTCCCAGCATCCCTTGCATGTCCTGACATTCTCCTGGATATCCCAACATCTCCTGTATGTCCCCAAATTCCCTGTGTATCCCAGCATCCCCTATATGTTCCAGCATCCCCAGTAACCAGAGAAACACAGGGAAGTTTTGCCTGATGACCAGCAGGTACAACTTTTCAGGGTTGGGGACTTGCTGTGGCTCTGACAGGAGCAGTGTCCCTGAAGCTCTGTGTGCTAACAGCTGTGTCCCAGGATGCTACTTTGGGGATGGCAGAGGGTCTGAGAGGTCTCTTGGTGTTGCCCTTTCAGGGGCCACAGCTTGGGGCTTCTCTGCTCCTGACTCACAGGGTGCACAGTTTGTCCTGGCATCCCTCTGCTCAGATCTGCTGTTCTTGCCAGGGTCACAAATCCCGGGTGACTCAGACCTCCAGAACTGGGTGCCAAACAGTGTTTTTCTGTGAATAGCCACGGTTGTCAGGGTTCCTTCACCGAGACACAGTTAGCGACACCCGTGACCTAAGAGGCAGAGGTCCACCTGGCTCCTGGCGTCACAGGATGCAGTCCGTGATCTCCGGGCTTGGAGGCAGGAACGTCATGGCGGAAGGCTGGAGGAAGAGGCAGTGGGCCAGGGCTGAGGGGCCAGACCAGACCCCGAGGCCGCTCCGTTGCCAGCCGCCCAGGCGCGCCCACAGGTGTGCCGAACTCAATCCCTGTGTTGCTCTCAAGGTGGTTGAATTTAACGGTCACGATGAGTTAATTGTCTCAGGTCTTTTTTGAGTCAGAGTCTCTCTGTGTAGTCCAGGCTGGGCTCAAACTCACAGTGGTCCTCCTGCCTCAGCCTCCCAAGTGCTGGGGTTACAGATGTGCGTTAGCACATCTGTCAGTTGTGTTGTTAAGCGACAGAAAGTTGCCTTAGGACTCTGACTATGGCACCAGAGTCAGAAGCGGCTGATCTTTTTATATGAGAAAAGCAAAACCATATGCTTTCAGAGACACTCCTAGGGTGCTTTCTGCACTTGAAGCTAGCACAGTTCCTAGCAGATTGGTAATATTCTGATTTTCTTTTCCCGTCATTGAAAAAAAAAGCCAGTGCCCAGGAGGCCACCTGAGGGCCCTCGGCTCGACCTCTGGGCTCTTAGCTCATTCTTGACACCTGAGTATTTCCTGCTTGCCAGTGTGGTACCTACTGCGTAGACAGCTGTGCCAACCCTACGCCTCTCTAAGTTCCTCTGCTCTGTGTGCCTGGCACTCTTGCCCTGCACGGCATGCAGTGAGGGGATCTTGCTGCACCACTAAAGCAAGGGGGCTGATGCCTGCTTTCTTTATTTTCTTTATTTTTTTTTAATTTTTTATTTATTATTTTTATTCTTGTTTCAGAACCTTTGTTTATTGACTCATTTTTATGGCCGACTCAGCCCGCCCCGAGGGCAGGGCTGGCGCAGCATGTGGTGCCGGGGATCGAACCGCGGTCCCTGAAGCCGCCCAAGCTTCCCCAAGCAGGCGCTTTAGACCACCGAGCCATCCCGCCGGGCCCCTAACCTGCTTTCTTTATACCTACTCCACCATCTGCATCCTCAGTACGGGTGCCACAGAGCCTGGTATGGGTCCAAGGCCACAGGCCGAGTGCAGTGAGCGGCCTTCATGCGAAGGCTGTGTCTTTATCTTAATGCCTCTTACGTAGGCTGCCACATCAAACGCAAGATGTCAGCTGTGCTGCCAGGGTCGGCTCTTACTTATGGAGGAGAAGCTTGACTTCCAGAAGATTCTGAAATACATCAGTGAATGCTGATCAAGCCCTTACCATAGCGCCTAACCTAACTTAATCCACTTAATACACAGAACAACCCCGTAGGTAGGTGCTAGGTTTCACTGCCATTTATTTGTTTGTTTGTTTATTTATTTATTCATTTACTGTCTTTTTGAGACAGAGTCTCACTATGTAGTTCAGGCTGGCCTTGTGCTCACTTTTTGTAGCCCAGGCTAGTCTCGAACTCGCACTAATCTTCCTGCCTCAGCCTCCCCATCTGCTGGGATTATAGGCGTGCGCCACCATGGCCTGGCTTCACTGCCACTTTAGTTTCAAAATATGTATGTGTGTATGTATGTATGTATGTATGTATGTATATAGGTACATATGTACACGTGTTCTCTGAGACAAGGTCTCACTGTGTGGTTCACCATGCTGGTCTTGAGCCCAGGCTGGCCTTAGTGCTGCCGAGGACCCTCCTGCCTCAGCCTCTTGAGTTCTTCTCGTTTTAAATATAAGCAGGCATAGATTTTATCAGTAGCCCTGAGTCACAGAGCTAGGATGAGGGCGAGAGCCAGGCAGGAGCAACCGGTAGTAGGCCTCAGAGCCATGTTCTTACCTCTAAGCGGAACTCCTACTAAATTGGAAGAGCAGGCCGGTCGGTGCTGGAGTTGGCCAGCCACCCTGCGCCCTGCGTTGGACTGACTGGCCCGGAAGCTGCTGTGCTCCGTGAGAGCTCCAATTCGGATATATCGGGCATTCCAGCACATGTCGCCTTGCCTTAGTCTTGCCTTGGGGATCACCAGGACACAGTGCTTCACCTGGCTGCTCCTTCGTTTGCGTCTTTCTGGTGCTGGGGATCCACTTGAAGGCCACCCACGAAGGCCATGTCCCCACCCCTCTACACATTTGTCACATTGGGCTTCCCTTCCTGGGCTCTCCAGCGCCTCCTTTCCACGCCTCCCCGCCCTCTGCCCTGTGGCCCTGTTCTGACTCCACGCTCACTCGATCATGTCATCAGCTCCATGCGTGGCCCCCAAGCCCTGCAACCCCATCTGTGCAGCCCGTGGACATTTCCACCTGATCTCCCGTTGGCCTCCTAAGTTCCCTGTGTAGGAAACATCTGCAGGCATCTGGGCAGGTCACTGCCTCTTCTGAAGCCCTTCCCTCAGTGCCTAGCACTGCCTCACCCCACTTGTGCCTGGCTGAGGCTACCAGGAGTGGCCCTGAGTACACATCGGGATGACCCTGAGCAAGCCATTTCATCTGTTTTTTTTCAGATTTGAAACAGGACCAAAGGGCTCTGTGAGGAGAAGAGACATCTCAAAATCACAAGATTCGCAAAGGGGCGGGTGACGGGAGCTGTGGAAGGTGGGCTCCGTTCCTCCTCCATGGCCTCGCCTTCATCAAGAAGTGGTGGACCCCTGCTCAGGAGGGGTCACCAAGGAGGAGAGCAGAGAGGGCGCGAGGGTCACAGAGTTTCTGGTAGTGGGGCTGGGTTAGTGTGGGTGCCAGGGGCGGCTCTCGAGGGGGCCAAGAAGCGGATTGGGGTCCACAGGGACAAGAATGTGGAGATCAGAGTGAAGACTACAGAGCAGCGCATTTCCTGGGCTGCGAGTGGGACCCTGGGCTGGGCAGCTGCAGGGCAGTGGGGGTGGAGGTCGCTGGCATCCAGGGCAAGGAGGACGGACCATTGTGGTCGCCTACAGGCCGGTGGAATTGCTATGGTGATGTCAGAGTTAGAAGACAGTGCAGAGGTACACGAGTTCTCAAACTGGAGAAGGACGAGTGAGCAGGAGGCAGAAGAGGGTGGCCAGCAGGCTGCCCTGAGGCGGCATCCCCGGGCCGGGAGGGACGAGTGGCTGATGGTCGCACTTGTGCCGCACGTGCTTTCCCTGCGTGGAACTTCATGACTGTCTTTACAGAGCGTAGATCTGGCTCTGCAAGTGTTTCCTGCTGTCTGAAGGAAAAGTCCTCTCTCTGTAGAAGCCCCTGTGGCAGGACCCTTGCCCCCCAGGACCCCTGTCCACAGGGCCGCCTTCCTGCCGTACTTCCCTGTCTGCCTGGAGTGGCCTGTGTGAGGCGGCTTCTCCACAATATTTTATTGAGCTTTTATTGAATGTTTGTTATATGATCTCATGAAAGGAGGCTTTGCATTTGATTGTGAGAATTATTTCTGTGACTTTATGCTTGGGGTTAAAGGTTTTCCCTTGCGCACCCCAGCACTGGCATTTTCCTGGTGCTTTTTCACTAAGAACTCCTAGCCCTACCTCTCATAAATTGAGTTTTTCTAAAGCTGCAGGAGACACTCAAGCTATGTATCCTGAAATGCCAACTTCGATGCCAATTAGTTCTCCAAAAGGTAGCTTAATCAGTTCAGGAAGCTCAAGACAGATTATAATCCTAGTATCAATTTCCTTCTTTTGAAAGTATTTTCCAAGTTAAAGAGAAGCTTTCCCCAGACATGGCATGTTTGCAGCCACTGATTTATAATGCTTCACATCATTAATCAATTACAAGTTGTGAAAAACCAGATTTTCTTGGAATCATTCATAATGTTTTGTATCTGGTAAGGACCAAAGAGAGGACAAAAGAGACCAATTTGTTGCTCTTGGGGGTCTTAGGAGAACCATTTTTTAAAAAAGCTTTTATTTAGGTATTTGGTACAGGGCGTGTCTGCAGCTCAGACTCATAGTAATCCTCCTGTCTCAGCCTGCTCGGTGCTGGGATTAGAGGCATGCTCCACTACACCCAGTTTTGGAGGCCTGTGCAGTGCACCTGGAATGGTACCCGAGATCGATCTTGGGTCCTTGCACTTGCTAGGGAGGTGCTTAGACTGCCCATGACATTCATAGAATTGCCCATTATATGCCAAGTATCGAGTTGGCCCAAGGTTTGTGTTTATTTTTTAAATTTAATGAGAAAAATGATAAAATAGCAATGAAACAGTTTTGAAACAAGTTAGTAGGATAGTTACAATAATTAACACAATGCATATTGTTATCTTCATAGTATTTATTCAGAGGACAAGATGTAGACCTGATATCTATCTTAAGTCTCTACTATATACATATATATATTATTTGCTCTTTTTAAAGTTCCTAATACTAAGAGAAAATATCATACCACAGATTGTAAGTCAAAGATGCAGTATAAATCATAAAACAAAAATTATAACTGAACAATATTAAAAATTGATTAAATAGTAATTAAAAATTAAATTAAATATTTCAAAACAATATTTCAAAATTAAAATCAAATTGTTAGTCCAATTTAGAGGCCAGAATGTTGTATATCATATATACAAATCTGTAATCAGTTCAGAGTACTTACTTAGTATTTGAATAGGTTAATATATACAAAGATATCAACTAAGAAGAAGTTTCCATGGTAGTAAAGAATTAATAAGAATAAAACATAACATAAATATTGGAATGGCAAATATATGACCAGAACTTCGAACAGTTTGGGGATAGGATATCACACAAAGTTCTAGTATGTCGTGGACACAGACAGTATCCATGACGCTTACTGGTGGCCAGGTGTCACTTGTGGGACTGAGCTAAGGCTATTTCTTTGATATTCAACCTGTAGACTCAGACAGAATCATGACCCATAGGGTGCAGGAGAGGTCCACTTGTAGAACATGCTGATGGACATATTCTGCTGCTATGTACAAAAGGATAGTTGAAAGACTGGTGTTGTACACTTCTTTTTCTCCTGTGTTTAATCGTTTGCCCTATTTGGTGGGTTCTTTCTATTCTCCTTCATGGAGTTGTGATCATTTTGATCCTTCTTTAGAAAATCTTCTAGTAATCTTTGTCATCTGGAAATTCTTTAGTTGTTCTTTGTCATCAAAGCATTTCACTTCTCCATTAAACTTGAAGGAGAGTTTTGCAGGGCTGGAATTTTTTTTCTTTTTTTCTTTAATATTTTTATTGTATAAATTTAACAATGGTTATATTACATATTTTCATCATCAGATCAGTTTAGACTAATACATATAGGTATATAAAATTGATCAAACAATTAAACATTAACCTTTCTAAATCCACATTACTTTTTTTTTTCTTTTCCCCTTTCTTATTTTAAAAGTTGACATATTGCAAATTGTCCTCACAATAGTTTTACAGAGCACAGTGTGTGGGCATGACCCACCACCCTATTGATGTTGCTAAGAAGAAAAAAAAAGAAAAGGAAAGGAAAGAAAAAAAAAGAAGAAAGGAAAAGAAAATTCTTCTCTTTGGACTAAGAGGAAGCAGATACACAGTCAAATGTTCTGCAATTGCAGTGGGCCACCAGTGAAGCTTGTAATATTGGAGGCTATTGATCTAAGCCTGCTAAAGCTCATCTCACCAGTCTAGCTCTGCGTTTCATGCACTGTAATTAAGCTTTTTTTTTTTTTTT
>PVJA010005524.1:0-78552 GCA_004027025.1 Myocastor coypus
TTTTTTATTTATTTATTTATTTATTTTTTCTTGTTTCAGAACCTTTGTTTATTCACTCATTTTTATGGCTGGCTCAGCCCGCCCCGAGGGCAGGGCTGGCGCAGCATGTGGTGCCGGGGATCGAACCACGGTCCCTGAAGCCGCCCGAGCCTTCCCATGCAGGCGCTTTAGACCACTGAGCCATCCCGCCAGGCCCCTAGATTGTTGTTTCAAATGTTCTTTTTCTACAACAGTAAATCTGGCCCACAGATAGAAGCAGAGACTCACAGACAGCAAGAGCCAACTATGGAAACAGGCCACAAAAGCCACCTCCAGGTGCATAAGACAGAGAAAGGGAGGAGGCAAAGTGTCTTAGTTACTTTTTACTCATCGCTAGGACAAATACCTGACACTCAAATTGAAGGCAGGAAAGGTTTATTAGCTCACAGTTACTGGAGGTTTTCAGTCCATATTCGGCTGGCCCAAGGCTGAGTGGAACAGGGCAAATAACATCCAGTTCATGGTGGTGGAACAGCAACAAAATTGTGACAGAGGCAGCCAACCAAACACGGCAGCAGAGCAACAGCCTGAGTCTGCTTCTCTGTCTCTCTTTTTAAATTACACCAGGCTCTCAGCCTTAACCTATCCAACTCAGGCCACACCCACAGTCTCAGCAGTACTCAGACCATAATCCCAACAGTACTAAAATAGGTAATCCCAGAGGATCATCATTCAAGTCTCAAACTCTAGAAATCCCTGCCCATGATTGCATGAGGCTTTGGGGGGACAACTAGACATAAACCATAACACAAAGTATAAGAAAAACTTATATAAAAAGGAACAAATATTTGTGATCCAGGATGCTCTTTTTTTTAGGATAATAGAAGGGCTTATGAGGCCCATAGCATGCTCCCAAATGGAATTGCAACACTTGGACAAAAACTTGCAACTGTGGCTTTTCCTGTGGTATAACATCAGGTGTAGAAAAAAAAAAAAAACTTAAAATAGTTATCACTGGCCAAGAAGCACAGGGAATTTGCTACCTTGCTAGATCATGAACTTGAGACATATGCAAACATCTGTTCAGAGTACCAACAGAAACTCTTCAGAGTTATCAGTGGTTATTTATAACTAGGCAGAGCTATAATCCCTGCACTCAGGAGGCTGAAGCAGGATAACTGCTAAACTAATGCAAAGTCCTGTCTCAAAAAAAAAAAAAAAGTGGCTACCATCTTGTCTCTTCCTTCCCTCCCTCTCTGTGGTGGGCTGACAACTGATGGGCAACTTGTCTGTCACACAGCTGAACTGAATCAGCCTGGTGCTGGGTGTGGGAGGCCCACCTGAGGATGGCTGCTGGCAGCTCAAGAGGCAGCACAGGAGAAGCAAGGAGGATGCTGGGAGCGGGTAGACACTGTTATGGGTGCTATTTGGAGTTGTTCGTTTTCTTAATGAACATGGTTGTTCTCATCAAAGGAGCTTGTGATCTCATTGTCACTAAAAATGGCTAGAGTTCACTTTGGGGCACTCTGGCCCTCAACTAGAGCATCGCTTCCTGGCTGTGGGGTGGCAGATGGTACACAGCTCAGTTTCCTGGAGAAGCTTGTCACACTGGCTTTCCTGATGGGAACTCGGCTGTCCCCACTACCAGAGAACCTTGGGCTCT
Source organism: Myocastor coypus (assembly GCA_004027025.1). Taxonomy (NCBI): domain Eukaryota; kingdom Metazoa; phylum Chordata; class Mammalia; order Rodentia; family Myocastoridae; genus Myocastor; species Myocastor coypus. The sequence goes on from PVJA010005524.1 coordinate 1,643, forward strand.
CACTGTTGCTGAGAATGGCCATGGTTCTTACTTGAAGCATTTGCTTCAATACCAGTACAGAACCCTTAGTTTGCTAGTACAGATCCTTCATCCTGTTGGCACAGACTTTCTTGCTTCCATCACTGACCTTTGGGCCTTCCCAACACAAATGCATGAAACAGGCCTGTGTGAAACATTGTCATGGGCTCTAGGTCTTCAGCTGCACTAATGCAGGACACTGTCATGGCATCCAGGCCCTCAGCTGCATTCTTTCAGTCTTTAGCATATGGGTAGATTTCCTGTACTCTCTATGATGTTTTGATTATTATAAATAATCTTATAAACTATGTGTCCTGGATTGGATTTGTCGCCCTTGCAAAACCACAAATTACAACATTCTGCCTTGAAAGCAAGACTTCATCGTATGTGATAGTTGTGACATCAATTTGAATAAGGCACATATATCAGATTACTTTAGCACAGCTCTATGTGTCTGCATGAGGAGCTTACTGGACAGGAAAGACCCACCCTGAATATGGGCAGCACCAACCCATAGGCTTATAGCCTAGATGGAATGAAAAGGGAAAGAAGGGAGACCTGTGTGTGCTACTATTGCAGAGGACTTCCAGTCTTGGCCCATCCTATAAATCTTTATATATTGAATATATTTTTATATTAAATCTGGTCCTCAAATGAACTCAAAATGGTACCCTTTGTTTACCTATTTTGCATGCATTTACCTACATAGCTATATATGACATACTCAAATACTTCATTAGAAAAGATGACTTTGCTGATATACTCTGTCCTTTTCATATTATATGGCAGTCTGTTCAAAATCAAGACTTTATTTTGCTCTCTCTTTTTTAACACCTATGAATTCTTGGCCTCTCTTAACAGCCTGGACTGAAAATTGAACTGCAAGCATAGCAATTTCTAAAAGCTCTTGTACACTGCGATAGGTGATAACACCTGCCTCACCCATGTGTCTGCAAACATTTCACCAAAAAATAAACTTTCACAGGCAAATGTCCCCCTTTTTAATAAGTGGCAGAATAACAAGAGCCACTGCATTGTGGACTATATCTTTAGTGATAACATCCTAAGCTGAGGTCACTATTTGAGACTTCATTGTCAACTGATTTCCACAAATATTCTTTCCTCAAGGGTATGGATAACCAAAGGGCTGATACTAAATTGGAATTGAGACAAAAGACGTAATGTCCCAACCTAAAAATGTGCAATATGCTTTTTTCTATTTCCTCTTCCTCCCTAATCAATAAATGACACAAATAAAACAAAACTGATCTCCAGACAGCCCTGCTACCTACCTCAAGGATGGCAGGACCTAGGATGGGGTTCACTGGCCCCTGTTCCTCCAGAACTGGGGGCTGAGGCCTCTCTTCAAGGCCCTTCACCCAGGCCCAAAAGGAAGTACAAGCTCACAAAAAGATGGGAAGCAGCCGGGCAGAAGGGCTGAAGTCACTACACAAACAGGAACCGTTAGGCTACACTTTCTGTCCTCCAAGAAAACTCATCATTTTATAAGAAATGTACATCTTTTGAAACTAATCAAATGTTGACAGTGCAAAGCTCCTAGTTTCCTATGATGCTGGGCTGCAAAGACAGATAGAGCCAGGTGTGGTGGTGCACACCTGTAATCCCATCACTCAGGAGGTTTATGCAGAAGATCGCTGCAAATTTGAGGCCAGCCTAGGCTAACCTGTGAGTTCACAGCCACCCTCAACTACATAGCAAAACCCTGTGCCATAAAGAAAAAAAGACAGAAACCCTAACTATAGATTCTCACCTACTGCTTTTGCCTGTTAAAACTCATTTTTTCTCTATGCCTTTCTGCATCAATCTTAGTTTTGTTTTAAAGTCAAGTCACCAAAGGCTCCCCTAAAAGGAAGGACCCAAACAAGACAAATGACACAATCTCTGCAATATTTTTGACAGAAAATACTCCTGATTCTCTTGGTACATACGATGCTCCTTGATCCAAAACTGCAATGCCCATGCTGACATACCAAATGCTATCTATACCTTGAACCTTCCTTGGTGTCAAAATGTTCACACATCCAAAATACTGTTAGCTGTATGACATTCAAATACTGTGATCATAACTGAACTTTATGGGTAATTATTAGTCTTAACTAAGCAAAACGTTTGTGCTCTCACATGACACAGTATCTGGTTAATGTCAATCTACAAGAACAGTGAGATATACAACCTGTCCACCTACCTATCTGTCCTTCCTTTTCTACTCACTGAGAACTGGGATTCCCTTTCCTCCTCTTCCCCTCCTCCTCCCTGCCTCTTGTTTGTCTCCCTTTTTTTTTTTTTTTTAAATCAGAGGTCAAAGCCGGGCGTGGTGGCGCACGCCTGTAATACCAGCACTCGGGAGGCTGAGGCAGGAGGATCGGTGCGAGTTCGAGACCAGCCTGAGCTACAAAAGTGAGCTCAAGGCCAGCCTCAACTGCATAATGAGACCCTATCTCAAAAAGACAAAAAATAAATAAATAAATAAAATAAATAAGTAAATCAGAGGTCAAAACTAGGTTCTGGTTCCACTAACATTGTAAGGGTCATCATTTTCCAACTATTACTGTAAAAGTTAAGAGGAAATGGTGCACCACTTTGCCTGGCATTAGAAGAGCTTTGCAACTGCTGCTTCTCTATGCTATCCTAAAGCTTTCCTCTCTGTTGAGATAATCCTGCCTTTTCAGACATGAGATTTAGTTCCCTAAGCCAACTGCATTGGCTAACTGTAACTTTTTGCTCCGCAAATATATCTATTCCTGACCCTAAGTAAGCACTCAGGAGTTCTGATGTATTCTCCAATATGTGCCTCAACTATGAAATGCTAGAAAACGTTATAATCGTGAGGCAGCCACTTATATGCCAATACCTCACACAAGCAGGGCCCCATGTGCCCACAGGAAAGGCTACACCAAGCAGTGCCAGGTGACTAAAGAAAAGTAGTTTTAAGGCCACACCCCTCTCCCAGCATGTCCCCACATGTAAATGCGTCATTCCAGATGCGATATTATGCTATATGTGCTTACTAATAGCAAACCTCTTCAGGAAAAGCAGTATCATGTACATGTACAACTCTCCACAATGAATATAATCATTCTGAACTGCTTCAAACACACACCAAACTGTTGGCAAACAAAAACAAAGCAGTAGTCTCCCCAATTCACAGATCAAGTGACCCAAGTGCACCAGAATATAATTAATTGCTCTGTGGGATAGGTAGAAAGCAGCAGGGATCATCATGGAGCCCTTCCATTCCATGTCACACCCCAGGACAACACAACACAGCAGCTCTGCAATGAAGGCTATTCAGAGAAGCCAGTGACTTATGATGGGGGAGTAAGTGCTGCACCTCCAGTCTCCCCTTGCTTCCATCATGTCATGGTCTCCACAGGCCTGCAGGCAAGGATGAATCACTCTGGGTTCAAGCACTACAAAGTATATGGTGTGAAACAGATATGTGTTTTAATCTGGAAGAGTACATTCAGATTAACTTCCCTGTGAGTCATTCACAAAGGGGAAGATACTCCTAAGAACAGCTCCCACCAGCTGGCTAGTGGGAAACCTCGAGGAGCCCCTAGCCCCCTACACACACAAGGAGGCTCCCAAAACCTAGGTTCAAAAGAAGGAAGCTTATGGGGCCGAGAGGAATGGCTCAGTGGTCTAAAGCGCCTGCTTGGGAAAGCTTGGGCGGCTTCAGGGACCGCAGTTCGATCCCCGGCACCACATGCTGCGCCAGTCCTGCCCTCGGAGCGGGCTAAGCCAGCCATAAAGATGAGTGAATAACCAAACAGAGGTTCTGAAACAAGAATGAATGAATGAATGAATGAATGAATGAATGAATGAATGAATGAATGAATGAATAAATAAATAAATAAATAAATGAAGGAAGCTTAGCCTTCACGGGAACTTCGCCAGTGTGAAGGACAAAGCCAGGATCAAAACGGCTAACTCAAGTCCCAGCAGACCAAAGTCTCAAACAAAAACTAAGTGAAGGATGACTTGATACCAAAGCCTCCTGAACAAGAAAGGGAAACAAAAACTACAGAATCACAGGCACCGAAGGGAAATGAGAACTAAAGGGAACAAAGAGAAAACATCTACAACTGCTTCCATTCATCAAAACTCAATAAGGAAGAAGGAGCTGGGGAAAAAGATTTATCTGTGTACGTAGGCAAGATGACTTGGACAACTGAACTGTGGATTTCTGCTGGTCTATGAAAAGGAGCAATTGACTACTTTTCTTTCTTTTTTTTTTTTTTTTTTCAGGACTGAGGTTCAAACTCATGGCCTTGCACTTGCCAGGCAGGTGCTTGTGCCATGGAGCTATCTCCCCAGCCCCTGGAAAGGAGCAATTGATGCTTAATTTGTTTTGTCCCCTTTTTCCAATCATTTGTCCTTTTCATCTCCTTAATTTCCTACATATTTCTTTCTTGTTATTTTCTAATCTTGCAGGCATATATATGGTAATATGAGCAACTGGAAGACGACACTATGCATCACAACAAATACCGTCGAATTCATATTATTTGGTTAAGTAAAATTATGTATCACTTGTAATTTTTCTGTTTTAATGCTGTTTTGTACACCCTTTAAAAATTTTAAAAAATAAAAACTCAATAAGGCAACTGCATTTAATTCAATGGCTCTGGATACCAAAACCCTCCCTTTTTAAATTGGATCCAAAGAAACATATTGCAGCACAGAAACAGTAGGATAGGCAACAGAATTTAGTTAGACCTAACACCTTTGGGGAAAAAAATGTTCAAGTATAATCAAATATGAAGCATCTACAAGATACAAAATGATCAGATCCCATCTCAGTCAGAATTAATCATGGTATTTCTGCAAGCAAATATCATCTCTCCAACACCTCTAAAAAATGGCAAAAGCAACTTGCAGAACTTTCCACGGGCCACGGACAGAGCTCAGCAGCATGGCATCTGCCCAGGCAACCCAAGGTCCTGTGTTCAATTTCAGGTGCCAAAAAAAATGTTTAAAAAAAGCACTTTCCAACTGAAATATTTCATTTAACAATAACATACTTAGCAAGTCAACATTCCAATTTAAAGCTAGTAAAAGAGGGCAAGGAAAAATAATTATAGAAAAAGAAATTGTCGGAGTTGATTTTAGCTGTTAATTCAACAGCATGTCACCAAGATCAAAGCAAAAAATTATTAGAGCAAACAACAGGCCAAGCATAAGAATTTCAGCCAGCATAATGTGAGATTAAAAAGTAATACTGCACAGGACTGCTGAATAAGGATATGCAGTCACAGTTGATGGCCATTCACAGTTCATTTTAATTCATGTACAACATAAAAAATAGTCTCAGGGCTTAACTCTGAATACAGTGCAAGGCTCTGCAGATAATGCTAAAGTGTCTGCTGTCTCTACTTTTAAGATCAGCTAAGCATAGTTATGAATTTACAAAATACTCCACTTCTTTGAAATGGGGGTTTTTTGTTCCTATCCAGAAAAGTAACGCTACTTATCAAAAATCTTCACATCAGGTGCATAAATTTCAGCAAGTGAATGCAACCCCAGTTTTTCACTGTATCACATAAAAACTGAATGCAGAAGGGAGCCTAGAAGGGAGTCACAATCTCTGCCAGCCCCTGGTTTCCATCTCCCTGGGTAACCCCTTTCCTGACCCGCTCCTAATAAGCAGGACACAGCAGAAGGGGTAAGCTCTCGTCTCCAAACCGGGCAGTAGAAAGCAGGCGGCTTCTGTACCAGGTGCTCACCAGCCCAGTCCCAAAATATAGACTTCATGAGGAAAGGAGCTGTTGCCTTCTGGAGACTTGGAGCAAAGGCATCCTCCAATGACACCAGGAGCCAGCAAGATCCAGCAAGGCCACACCCAGGTCCTAAGCACAAACTGAGTCAGCAAAAGTCTCTGTTTTGTGTAACTTTTTTTTCAAAGTCACTACATTTGAGGACAATGTGTTCTACCACAGTAGATAAATGTCAACTACACAAACCAATACATAAAACCATGCCCTTATCTTTAGATATGAGTCTGCCAAAGATGACATAGCATTACTTTAACCTGGGTTCAATCAAAAAAAGAGAAGAAAGCATAAATATGTTCAACTTTCTAGCCTGATCAAAACCCTACTTGAAGCTGGGATTAATGGCACTTGCCAGTAATCCCAACACCTTGGGAGGCTGATGCAGAAAGATCACAGGTTCAAGCCTAGCTTGGGCAACTCAGCAACTTGGTGATATTCTGTCTCAAAAATAAATAAATAAATAAATAAATAAATAAATAAATAAATAAATAAGATTGAGGATGTAGTTCAACATGGAAGGCCTTGAGTTCAATCTCCAGTAAAACACATTCACACACACACACACACCCCAAAATTGATTATTTTGCAAATGTAACAAAATTATTTATATTCTGGCATATAGCCTAATACAAAACAAAATAAATTACAGTATATTTTGTATTCTAAGAAATAATCAGTAGACATTTTAGAAATATTGCCAAATTATTAAATTCCTTAGAGATTTCCAGTAGCAAATAACTACATGTTTCTCCCACTAACTCATACAAAATCATTCCAGAACCCCTCCCCTGACACTTAAATGAGGACATTACCCTGGAGAATCAACACTAAACAAAGGCCAATGCCTTCCTCCTCTTATCTCTTGCTAGTATTTTAGTTCCCCACAGATAATGCTAGGCTATTTCAGAGCAGGACAAAAGCACAAAGAACCAGAGAATCAGGCATGTGTTGACCAATGGACTAGGGAGGATCCAAGACCAGGCTGGAAGGGGCTTCCCTGCTTCAGCTGCCATACACACCCAGCTTGACTTCTATGTAAGTAAAATCTTATATGACATCCACAAAAGAGCCCTTAATTTTACTTGAGAAAGTGATTTTCACATTCCACTTCACACCCACAGTTTGACTTTGGAACAAGTTTGTTTTCTAAAAAGCTAACCAAAAAAAATAGAACCTCCTAATACTGTTTTCAACCTTGGGAGTCGCTCAGTTCACCCCATAATAGATTCATGCCCTAAAGCCATAAAATAACAGTAATTATCAATCTATTTAATAAACATCCCCACCCCTCCAGACAGAGCTCTTGGCTATGTAGCCCAGGCCAGACTTGAACACACTGTGTAGCCCAGGCTATACTTCAAGATCCTCCTGTCTCAATCTCCCCAAATGCTGGAATTACAGGCTTGTTACATACTTAACAAAAACTCTGTGGGCCTCTGCACTTGGAGAAAGACAAGCCATAAGGATGACTTTCAACATTCTTAGATGATGTAATCAGCAAACTCTTCAAAACATTCAGCTGTTACTTTGCAAATATGACATATACCTGGAGTACACTATAGTTCTAATAAGTAGTTCAAATGTGCATTCCTCACACTGAGGATCTTCCCACCAATAGCTCTGCAGAAGGCATTCTATCAGAAATCACCCTCATGCCCATCTTAAGAGTTCCCAGAGGAGGGTGCACTCTGAGGAAGGCATTCTGGAAATTCTGCTGTCACAGGACTAGAGGACATGAGTGGCATTTAACAGCAACAGCCGGGGAGTGCTGGTCCTTCTGCAATGGGACAGTCACCCAGACAAAGCCACTGTCTTCAATTTCTGGAAGTCACAAGGTCCCACCAGACTCTCAAGTGAGTAATTTCTGTATGATTTCCTGAACTTCAAGCACTGGGACACAAAGTATTTTTACCCAGTAGTAATCACACTCAACATTTCAGAAATGGTTAGCATGTAAACCCAAAGAAGACAGTCAAGGCTGTTCACAGAGCTGGTGTCCTTCTGGAAAAGCCTGTCCCACACCATCAGTCTGTCACCCTATCCTGTTCTCAGGACCCTAGCAGAAGCAGGCAAGGTTCACTACTACACAGTCACAGCAACTTCCTGTGAATCTAATTATTTCAAAATTGAAAGTAAAAAGAAAAGAGAAATGGCAAGTCACATAGTAGTGAGGGCCTCTACCACTTAGGCAAAAGCAATCTCCAGCTCATTCACAGCCTACTCCTAATCCATCCATCCTCTACAAACTGAGACCTTTGGCAGTGTCACCAAAGGCCAGCTGGGTGGTCCTAAAGTGCATGTTCCTCCACTATCACACGTACTACGGAGAATTAGTTACAAACTCCAAATTTCAAATAGAACTTCTTTTGTCCAGGGTTCACGGACAAAGTGCCCTCCTAGCCACACATTTAAAGAATCCAAATATCGCACACCAGTGGACTTGCACTGCTTGCTGCTCACTTTCAGGTCGTGTGATCTCAGCAGTAACCAGGCTTCAGTTCCCATGCCTTTGATTCCACATCACTGGAAGTAAATGGACTCTACACAGCGTAGGGCAAGGAGGCCCAACCTCTTCACTCAACCTTTCTAAGGAGTAGGAGATGAAGAATCATACTGTCAGCCTACACAGTGGCTGGGATGAGGTGAGTCGCCTTAGTCATCAGCCACTACAACACAGGTTTCAGGGCTCTGTCCACAAGGCCTTCCAGAGACAAACATTTGGGATTCCTTTAAAGCACTTGCAAGAATGCCATCTAGATCTACGCTGGCTACTGCATACAAGATCTCCCACTAGACAATAACTACTTCTGTGAAGCAATTTCCCAAGCGACAGCAGTGGCAGGACTGGGATGTGACTCAGCAGTACAGCATTCCCTAGCAGGCTCAAGGCCCTGATTGACCTCCAGCAGAGCCAAGTAACAGCAACAGATTAAAATATACAGAGAAAAATGTCATATCTGGGGGCTCTGAAGTACTCCAGCAGGGATGGGGTGGAGTTAAGAGCTAAGCCAAGGTTGGCACCTGTGCATGTCCACAGCTGTGGCTGCTGAGGGGCAGGCACCTGTGTGCTCCTTCTTCTGTCCTCTACTTTCTTTCTTACATTTGATCATTTCCACAGTGAAAACTCATTCCAAAAAGACTTGGCATATGTCAGGAGTAGATCATGAGGCAACAGAGGTGTGGTGCGGGCAGGGGCTTACTGGCTTCCCTTCCACCCTGGCTCTGAATGCTGCAACAGGCTCTGGGACAAGTGCAGAGCCATCTCAGGTTCCTCACAAGCCAGCACACAGGGCTGGTCAGAGAGAGGAGAGGAAAGCTCACTCATCTTCACAAAAAGCCTGCACTGGCAATGATCAGATGGCCTTGGCCCTCCCACATCCAGGTGTGGAAGAGCCAGCTTAAGTCTCTGGGTTCTGAGCATCACCCTCCACAGGGAAGAATACATGCACCAATTCTCGGGTTTGAGCAGCACCCCACCTTTGGTACTAGACGCACTAAATGAACACACAGTACTGAGGGCATAGCTCAGTGGAAGAAGCCTGGGTTCTTTTCCCTGCATGAAGAGAAATGGGGGTGGTGGGGTAGACATAGTACCAAAGAAAGACACAATACCTCCCCACAAAACTCAAGGCACTTTCTTACTCAATGACCCTGACTATCAACCGAGAACATGAGTGAGGAACAGAGGCACCCACCTACATTCCCAGCTACTCAAGAGGTCAGGGCAAGAGGATTGCAAGTTTGAGGTCAGCCTGGGCCATTCAGCAGGACTCAGTCTCCAAACAAAAACTGCTGAGATGAATGAAGCCACGACTGCAGCATTCGCCTGGCATGCACAAGGCCTGGGTTCAATCCCTAGCACCTCAAAACATTTTAAAAAACAAACTGAAAGACAGTTCTAAAAAGAAAAATTGTCTTCCAGGTAACAGTCTCTACACCTCCTAGTGCCACCTGCACCTGAGCAGGGACAAGAAGGGCAAGCCAGTGAGTGAGTCAAGCACCACTGTGAGCAAAGCATGTCTAAGATCTGGATTCCTTTTAGAAATGAGACCCCTAGTCAGCCATAGTGGCACACACGTGTAATCTCAGAGCCCAGGAGGCTGAGGCAGGCAGACTGCTGTGAATTCAGGGGCAGCCTGGGCTACATGGTGAGTTCAAGGACAGGCTAGGGTACATAGCAAGCTCCTGTCACCAAAAAAAAGGTGAAAGCTGCTAATTTCTCAAAAAAAAAAGAGGAAGAAGAATATCCATTACCAATATTTTTTTAAAATTTTATTTATTTATTTATTTTTCTTGTTTCAGAACCTTTGTTTGTTTATTCACTCATTTTCATGGCCGGCTCAGCCCACCTCGAGGGCAGGGCTGGCGCAGCATGTGGTGCCGGGGATCGAACCGCGGTCCCTGAAGCCACCCAAGCTTTCCCAAGCAGGTGCTTTAGGCCACTGAGCCATCCCACCAGGCCCTCCATTACCAATATTAATAAAGGCAATACATACACATACATACGCATGCACACTAGGGGAGGAAACTGAGGTATCACAAAGTAACTCGTCTAAAAGCAAGCTAAGTTTCAGATATCAGAGCAGAATTTCAGACCACAGCTGCTACCTACACATAGCCTGAGCTCAGAAATTCTCTAACACCTCAAGAAATGACTGGAAGAATCAAACCATCATCAACTGATGCAACTTTTTTTAAATGCCATGAATCAATAATTAGTTCATGTCCAGTGTGTATTTGCAAACAGTTCAGTTACCTGGTCAACCAAGACCTTCTCCTCTATCAGAAAAAAGCCCTATGGGTTCACCAATACAGAACAATGTCACCCATTAGTTGTGTTTTATTAGGTGTCTTCATAAGCATCTTTGCAACCTCATATTTGCAGAAAGCTGCCCAGAGCTGTACCAGGCAGGTCTGAAGTGGGTATTTGCCAAGGGAAACACTTCCAGGTACAAGAACAGATTTAAAATGCTCTGATTCAACACAGACATCTGCTCTGCCATAAGCGACCATCTGCTCCAAATCTCCGACAGCAGCGCACTGTGAGAGTAAGTGTCAAATCTGACTCCTAATCAGCAGACAATTACCTGCATTTCCCAGCAGCCCCAAAGCTGATTAGAAACTTCTGCAGCAAGAGTTAATGGAAAAACCACAGTGCAGGTACAGTGCACATCCTATCAACTCAATTTTAAGTATTTAATTGGGAAAACATATGTTGTAAGATAGCAGATGCTGAAAAAATTATCAGAGGGGAAAACCAAGAGCATGGGAAACAAAGACCTTTGCAAGATTTGGGGACTTCCAGAAACCTCTGCAGAAGTCACTGGGTGGAGACTACAGGTGAGAGAACAGCCCCTGACTCAAGGGTCCTAGAGTGCCAGGGACACCTGCCCAGGTCTGCTCTGTAAGAACTCGCTGGACAGCATGAGGAAGATGATTACTGTCTTCCAAAGCTTCCAAGGTGGAGCACCGGAGCCAGCCAAGAAGCCAGGAAGGCAGGAAGGGCCTGTGCCGGAGACCAGCGGTGGAGTCTGGCGCTAGACCCAACATCTCTTCAAGTGTGACAGGAGGCATTGGGGGGCTGAGACAAGGCATCTCTCAGCAGCAAGCAGTAGGACATGGTCCCTGCCACAGTGTCAACATGGAGGGCCTGGGGGGCGCAACTGGGACAAGCTGGACATGGGAAGACACCTGCAACTCTCTCCACTGACAACAGGGGGTGGGGGCAGGGAGGCACTAATAAAGCTAATGAGAAGCTACTTGCAAAAATGGCTCTTTGTTAGCACTGGAAGAGAAGTACTGCAGCAAGGAGCACTGTGGGTTTGGTAGCAAACGTTCTCGCCCTGCTACTGCTTCAACCCAAAACCCTGCAGATGCACCTGCTACAATGGGATGTCCTGCTCTGTAAGCCCCACGGTGCACAGGGGCATCAGGAAACCTTTTTTTTTTTTTTCCCCAAGAAATCTTAAGTGTCTCCTTTTTTTTTTTTTTTTTTTTTTTTTTTTTTTTTTTTTTTTTTTTTTTTTTTTTTTTTTTTTTTTTTTTTTTTTTTGTCTATAATCTTTTTCTTTTCAGAAGGAGACGTTTCAGAAGGAGATGTTTTACATTATAATTTTTTTAAATAATTTTTATTTTATTTATTTTTTTCTTGTTTCAGAACCTTTGTTTGTTTATTCACTCATTTTTATGGCCGGCTCAGCCCATCCCGAGGGCAGGGCTGGCGCAGCATGTGGTGCCAGGGATCGAACCGCGACCCCTACAGCCGCCCAAGCTTTCCCAAGCAGGTACTTCAGACCACTGAGCCATCCCGCCAGGCCCTACATTATAATTTTTGAGCAAAATGTAGCAAAACTTTTAAAATTATATTATTAATCAGATAAAGGTAGAACAAGGCCCACACTTCATTAAATGAGGGTAGATGGGTACCGCCCCTTTACTCTTTATTGGTGTTTGGCTTGAGCTAGGGCTTTCATGCTGAACTATGATCCCAGCCCTTTTTATTTTCTATTTTGAAATAAAGTCTTGCTGAGCTGCCTAACTAAACTTGGGATCTTCCTGCCTCAGCCTCCCAGGGTGCTGGGATTACATTCAGGCATCACTGTATCCAGATACATTACAACCTTTCTAAACGGCAATGTGGACAATATGAATAAAGTTTCTTTTTCTTTGACTTCAGTAATTTCTCTTGAAGAATCTAAAGACAAAATTAGATACTTACAAAGGTATTTACATGTGAAAGAGGTTTTTTATGAAAAACAAATTGAATAACCAATAGAAAAGTTATAATACTTCATATAAATGTAAGCTATTAAAGATTTGTGAAAATAATATAAGAAGGGGCTATAGAAGGTGTAGCTGAGTAATAGAGCACTAGCTTAACATGCTGGAAACCATGGGTTAAATTCCCAGCACTGTAAAAATTGTGTGTGTGTGTGTGTATATGCATGCACACATCTGTGCATATATAAACACAATAAAACATGTGCATTAATATTTTTAAAAGCAGAATATGACTGTCTAGTGGGACTTCCAAATTTATGGATTTTTTTACATGAAACAGCCAGGTGTGGTGGCACACATCTGTAATCCCAGCCCTTGGGAGGCTGAGGCAGGAGGATTGATGTGAGCTGAAGACTAGCCTGGGTTACAAAAGTGAGTTCGAGGCCAGTCTAAACTGCATAGTGAGACCCAAAAAGACAAAAAGAACCAAAAAAAAAAAAAAAAAAAAAAAAAAAAAAAAAAAAAAAAAAAAAAAAAAAAAAAAAAAAAAAAAAAAAAAAAAAAAAAAAAAAAAAAAAAAAAAAAAAAAAAAAAAAAAAAAAAAAAAGCCCACAAAACATTGGGTGACAAGATTCCAGCCCCTAAGGGCCAGTGAGATGGTTCAGTGGTGCAAAGCTCCTGCTTAGGAAGCTTAGGCAACCACAGAGACCACAATTCGATCCCTGGTACAAGCTGTGCTAGCCCCACCCCCAGGGCAGACTGAGCTGGCCATAATAATAATAATAATAATAATTAATAAATGAGATTCCAGTCCCTATAAAAAATGTGCATCTGCCCTGAGCACAAAGGTGCATAGCTATAATCCCAACTCTGTGAAAGGCTGAGGCAAGACGATCCCAAGCTCAAATCGAGCTTGACCAATATAGCACCAAGCAAGACCCTGTCTCAAAAAAGGACTTGGGGAGACAGCTCACTGCAAGAGCTCTGAGTTCCGTTCCCAGTGCCCAAGGAGGGACTAAATGTGTTCTCATAAATGCACAGTTTTCTTCTTTGCAGCTCTCCAGCAATTCAGTCTCCTTCAGGAGCTCCATCACTGACCTGGACATGAATGGTCTAAGGGTGTGCTTGGGCCCACCTGTCCCATCTCTGAGCTCCAGAAGCATGACTGGACACTGTCACGGGGAGCAGAAACCTGCCTTGCCACAAACCACTTCTATGCTCTGGACACTGGCCAGCAGGGCCAGCACACAGCTGGGTCCCTGGGTCCCTGGCTGCCAGCCCTGGCACAGGCCTCACACACACGCCACCACCTGCTGGGCTATGCAGGGGAGGGTGTGGCCACACCTGGGCACAGTGACAGAACTCTGCTGGGCTGATTCCCCCGGGTACACACAGGCACAGATCCAGTTCCCAGAATAAACTCTGGTTCCCACCAACCTTCTGAACGGGCCGCTTGTCAGCTGCCCTTGCAGGAAACTCCCCTGCCTTCTGCCCAAGCGGCATTCATCAACACACCCCATGGAAAACCCCCCTCTCCATGGACCCAGACAGCGCACACTCTGCTCTGGGCCACGCTCTGCAGCTGGGCATGGAGGACATAGCTGTGTCTCAGTGCCACCCTGTGTGTCCAACATACGAACGCCACCACTGTGGCCACCACCTGGTCGGGTCCCCTGCCATGCCCTCAGCTGCCTGACCAATACCCAGACCAAATCCATCACAACTTAGTTACCTACCCTACGGGAAAAAAAATTTCACCATAATAAAGCTGGGAAAACTGCATGCCTAATTTTCTCTTGATATTAAGTACATTTTTGTGATACAGAGTAAACACACCGACGTGGCGGACTGGCGCGTGCGCACGCGCACACACACAGACACACACACACACACACATCTTGATGCTGGGCCCTCCCCTCTCTCTTCTTCCTCTCGTTTCTCCCACCCTCAGATCTCCTTTCTACCTTTCTAGCAACCAACTGTTCAAGGCACTGATCCTTAGTATCTTGAGCCACAATGTCATTAGTTTTTGCTCTTATCTTGATCATTCCTTTTCTTCCTTTAGTTTCAGATCTGGGGGGCTCCTGTCTGTCCGGGACCTTGAAATGCATCACTAGTTGATTCACTTGGGATCTCACCATTCTTTTCATGTACCACACCCCAAGCCAAGCACCGCCAAAGAGCACAGCCAGCCATCTGCTACGTGATGTGAGTTGGCTACTTCACCTCTCCTTTCTAGGGCAGCATGGGGCCAGAGTGTGACAACACATCAGCCTCCCTCAAGGGTGGCCATTTGCAATGAACTGCATTAGTTTACATTTCATTACCCAGAAAATTGACCCCATCTTCACTCTAAAGTAATATAACGCACACATACTTATGTCCATCTTGCTCAGTCTGTTGAGCATGTACACAGAGAGTAGGAAAGGCAGGGAAGCCTTGCTCTCGAGTCCATGATCTGCCAGCAGTACAAAGAACAAAAGCAATCCTAAGAACATGCCCCAGAACAAGCACGCTGGACAGCTAGAAGAGCCCAGCAGAGCAGCGGGGCTGCTAAGGGACAGGAAGAAAGAACAATGTGTGAGTAAAGAAAGGGAGGAGGGAGAGATTTGGGGGAAATGGGCTGAGTCAAGACTACTACTCAGCCAGTGCTATGGTTTGTGTCTAGGTGTCCCCCAAAGCTTCCTGCAGTCATTGGGCGGCTTCTGGAGGGTGTGATTGATTACTGTGGGTGTGGGTGCTGCACCTGCCCAGGGGCAGGTAATCTGCATTACAGTGTAAGGAGGGCTGAGAGGCTAGCCAGCTGCTGAGCTGCTGCCCCTCCCTTCGTTCTCTGCTCTTTGCTGCTGCCATGAAAGGCCACTCTGTGCCAGGTGTCACTCTGCCTTGGAGCCAGCTGAGAATGGACTGAAACCTCCAGCAACTGTGAGCTAAATAAACCTTTCCTTCCTGCATTTTTGAGGGTCAGGTATTTGTCCTAGCAACAACAGAAGAGTAACTGAGACAGCAAAATAACTAGAGAAATCAGCTGGAGAAAGTTGCAGCGATGGGATATAAAATTGATCTCTTAAATTACTCCAACCCTAAGAGAATTATACAAAGGAACTAGCCTATTTTCTTCAAGTCTTGAATTTTTTTTTTTTTTTGGGGGGGGGGGTCCAGGTAGGCACTGGTGCCTCGGAGCTATCTCCCTAGCCCCCTAAAAATTATTTTTAAAATATTAAAAAATTACACACCATGAAACATCAACTCAAAGAACTTTAAGACTTGCTATACACCCACTGCCACTGACCCTGACAGACTGATGATTGAGAATTGTAGTGTACTACACCACACAAAATGAAATCCTTAGTTGAAAATCTGTCCTTTGTGTAAAGCCAGTGTCCTTCAGTCACAAACTTCAATGAAACCACACCCACATCACAACAGAACAAGCTCTTGTGGGCCCTGTCTCATAAGTTGGTAGACACACACTGCAGCATTCCCAACTGCAGCCCTTTATTATCAGTGACTGCTACTTTGGCAACTGCGGCTATCCTGGAGACTAAGAGCACCTGCAGTGTCTGAGGCTGCATGTGAGCAAGAAATGTTTCCTCACCCAAGACTCCAACTGCTCAGCCTTGAAAGCTCTTTTCCTAAGTGACTTTAATTCAGAAAGAGAAAAGGCTCTCAGCTAGTCTTACCACTGGACCAGCCTTATCTTGGTAGAATGTAGCTCCCATCCCATTATCCCCCTGTTCACAGCTCCCAAAACTGCCTAAAATAAGGAGCAGCTGAGAGCCCTACACTCATGGCCCACAGGTACCTGGCTTCCCATTCTTATCTCAGCCCCAGCCCCCATCCTCCAGCCACTTTCTCTCCTCTCAAGTCACCCTCCTCTTTCTGTGGCTCCCCCTGCTGTCCAATCAGTCAAGGAACCCCCACAGCCACCCCTCTGATGTTCCGTTCACCACCACCTCCTCCCCACATCTTTCCCGGTGAAGGCTAATCCAGGAGCTATGAAACCACTTCCAACCTGTGATTAAAACGATCCCTTTCTTTGGGTGCCTTAGGCATCCCTAAACTCACACTCTAGCCCAGCCCTGGGCAAGCCTAACTCCACAGCAGAGCTCTGAAATCCTAACCCATCTCCACACCCAGCATCTGCACTTGATGGAGCAACTTTTACCCACACTTGGCCTCACTGAGGTCCTAAGTGACAGGAGGAAGAGTTTACAGAGAAAGGGACACAGTGGGAATTTTTGAAGAGAGATATCTTGTGCGTGAAGCTGCAATCCAGGGCAATCGGGTGGCCTGGCAGACTGACAAGAGCAAGGCTTGGTGTCAATGCTCCCCTGCCCCTCAACAGGCAGAGCTGCACAGACAGCAAACATGACCCATGTTTGAGGGGCAGGAATTATCAGGCTGGGTGACGCAAGCTGTGGTGGAGACAGGCTGGAAAACTGTTTCTCAACGTTCAAGGTCTTGAATGCTGGGGCCTTAGATGACTCAACCACCAGAGACCACAAGGTCCTCATGCAGATTTCTGCCCTGAGAGTAGATTAGTAATGGCAAATAAAATGTACTTCAAGTTCCAGTTCCAATCTCATAATGCTAATTGCCAGCAATGACACAGTGGCTCGAGGCAGACACACTGTGGCATGTCCTTGGTACCCATTATGGACCTGGAAAGCTGTGAACACATGGAAGTCACGGACTTGCCATCTTTGGGCCTAGGATCTGTAAAATCCAACACTATTGGAGCCAAGGAGATTCTGAGATGCTGCTCTGGAAACTAAAACTCTAGAAGGTTTTTGGGGGGGTTTTGTTTTGTTTTGTTTTGTTTGTTTGTTTTTGGTGTGCTTGGAATGTTCCCATGATAAAAAGGAGGGTGGGTAGACCGGCAGGAGAGCAGGAAGGAGGGAAGGAGGGAAGAAGAGAGAGAAAGGGGAGGAGGCAGGAGGCAGGCAACTGACTTAAAACATGTCATTGAAAACATGCCAGCCTTTTTAAGGCACACTATCAATGATTGAAACAAACTCTCAAGTATTTTTAAATGTCAGTTGTAAAGCAATTAACAGTAACATGCCAGAGGCACAGGTAACGCAATCAAGGGCACTGGAAAGAGGCTGACATCACACTGAGCCAACTGCTATTAAAGTTGAGTCATATATTTCCCCTTAAAATGCCTATTTGTAGGTATTTCTCTAAAGTGAATATAAGCAGGGACCAACCTCCCAAAGAAAGCAGATTTCATTCTTTAGCCACAATTACCTTTTTTTTTAATTATTTTATTTTATATATATATATATATATATATATATATATATATATATATATATTTTTTTTTTTTTTTTTTTTCTTGTTTCAGAACCTTTGTTTGTTTATTCACTCATTTTTATGGGCGGCTCAGCCCGCCCTGAGGGAAGGGCTGAGGGCAGGGCTGGCGCAGCATTTGGTGCTGGGGATCGAACAGCGGTCCCTGAAGCTGCCCAAGCTTCCCCAAGCAGGGGCTTTAGACCACTGAGCCATACCGCTGGGCCCACACAATTACCTTTTTTGATAGCTTTTATCATTTTTATTTCAAATCATCTGGCACCAAAATGAGGCTGATATTCACGAATGCTTAAAGTTCATCAATCCAATTCCAATATTACCATGAAGTGTCTTACTTCACCATGCCTTCATGTCAAAATAAAAGCAAGTCACTCTTTTTTTTTTTTTTTTTTTTTCTTGTTTCAGAACCTTTGTTTATTCACTCATTTTTATGGCTGGCTCAGCCCGTCCCGAGGGCAGGGCTAGCGCAGCATGTGGTGCCAGGGATCGAACCGCGGTCACTACAGCTGCCAAAGCTTTCCCAAGCAGGCGCTTTAGACCACTGAGCCATCCTGCCGGGCCTAAGCCACTGTTTTTAAATAGTGCAATGAACCCTGATGATTTCCTTGTCTACTTGGAATTGCAATTTGCCCAAAGCCCCCTGGGAACACATGTTGTACAGCCAAAATATTAAGCAGGGTGTGTGTTTCCGCAGCGTTAGCCTCACTATCACAATGAAGCCAAGATTCTTACTTTGATAAGTAGAGATTTTTTTATTTTTTTTTATCCATTTATTTTTTTCTTGTTTCAGAACCTTTGTTTATTCACTCATTTCTTATGGCCAGCTCAGCCCGCCCCAAGGGCAGGGCTGGCGCAGCATGTGGTGCCGGGGATCGAATCTCGGTCCCTGAAGCCACCCAAGCTTTCCCAAGCAGGCGCTTTAGACCACTGAACCATCCCGCCGGGCCCCTGAGATTTTTTTTAAATATCATAATTTCTATGCTGCAAGCAGAACTGTCCTGGCAGCCAGAGACCGCCTCTTTTTGGTGTTTCAGCAGTACAGAGAGTGCAGAGTAACAAGCCTGCTCTCACAGTAATATTGAAATCACACTAGCCAGAGTGTGGTAGTGTGGGCTACAGTTCCAGCATTCTGGGTGGCTGAGGCAGGAGGGTCACAACTACAAGTCCTGTGCGGATAATTTTGGACCCTGTCCCCAAAAATACATAAATAGCCAGACATGATGGCGCATACCTATGATCTCAGCACTCAGAGGCAGCTGGATCATGGTGACTTCAAGGCAGTCTGGGCTGCAAGTGAGTTCAAGCCAGCCTAGGCTACATATTAGACCCTATCTCAAATACATACATACATACATACATACATACGCACATATATACATGGCAGGGGAAGTAGTGTGTAGGCCTTAAGCCTAACCCCCAGTACATACATAAAGGTGTTAGGTTTGGGTGGGCCCTTCTCGCAGGACAGAAAGGAAAAGAAATAATAGAAAGGGAGACTGAGGTAGGAAGACCACTGCAAGAGTTTGAGGACAGCCTGCGCTACTATCAAGATCCTGCCCCACCAAAAAGAACTAAAGAATGTGAAGGGCTGATGATATAGTAGCTCAGGGGTACCACACTTGCAAGGTTTCATAAGGCTCTAGGTGCAATACTCAGAGTCCTGGAGGCAGAGGTGGCCCCCAGGCACCATGCATTTCTAACTCACAAAGCACTTAGCACCTAGGAAGTGCCCAGCAAATACCTGCTGACCAGAAGGATGAGAATTTCCCTCCCTTTTTTTTTTCATTTATTATGATAAGACTCCAGTAAGGAAAGAACCAAAGAGCCAAGTAAAAAGCGAAGGCTTGAAGAATTAAAGAATTAATGCTATTGTTGGCAAGATAGCTTAGTGGACTAAGCACCTGTTTAGACAAGCACAGGGACTGGGGTTTGATACCTGGTACCATAGGCCGTGCTGGCCCCACCCCTGGGTGCTGAGCCAGCCAGAGACTGGACACAGTGATGCTGGGGAGGCTGAAAACAGGATGATCACTATGAGTCTGAATTAATTCTAGTTATGGTGGCACATAACTATAACCCCAGCACTCAGGAGACTGGGAGGAGGACTGCCATGAGTTCAATCAAGGCCAGCCTGAACTACGCACTGATACCCTTTCTCAAAAAGACAAAATGATTTGTTAGTTGTAACTAGAACCTGACTCTTTCTCCATTTCTTACCACCCCACTCCCACAAACAGCACATTCCACTCATCAATGAAGTTCAAGAGATGAAACTTAAGAAAAAGGTACCGTACTGCTGAGCTAAGCAAAGTGGCACTGACTAAAACACACACCAAACACAAACACGCCACTAACACATCATGTACTAGTTTCTCACTAAAAAGAGGGAATCAACGGCATCAATAACTCCTGAATATGTTTATCAAATTACTTTCACTTTAAAATTCTTTTCAGTTTCCTCAAAAATGTATAAATAAAAGTGTGGGGGAGGTGGCTAATATGCAGAGTACACAGCTCTGTCTCTTTATTGGCTGGGACCTACCCTAAAAGCAGGAATAAGCATTCATGCAAATGTAAACATTTACCCAAGTATTGTATTGTGACCTTAGCTAATTAGTGGGGATTGGGTATTTCTGAGAGACCTGTGCTACGGGAAAACATAGTGAATACTGCATATTTCCCACACATATGAGCCAACATATGCATCATAAATCCATTCTTAAATATTGGCAGCAACTCACAACACCCAGTAGGACAGTACTTTAAAAACAAGTACATAAAAATGGTCCAACATTTTAAAATCAAGTCAAAATATTTGACAATTCAAAGACTTACCCTAAGATGCTGAAGAAAAGAAAAAAAATCTGCTTCTGCCTGGCTCTATACTTTGCATTCTCATAGAGCGAGCAAGGCTGCCGTAAAGACAGTACCTCTAAAAGCACAGACGCATGCAGCAGTCTAAGCTTTGAAATATGCCTGAATTTCTTTACCAAAAGTCTCCTTCATTCCAAGACACCTAACAAAGCTGCACCCAAGGGCTGGTGGAAACAGGTGCAGACCCAAGCTGACACATCCTCTCAGGCTGAGAACAGGGCTGCCTGGGCAGCTCATTTTCATCCTGTAGCCTGCTCTAATTCTTTTAATGTTCCCTTCAAATAAAAACAGAGAAGAAAATAATTTATAACCTCTCTCCCCCTCAACAAACAACACTGGGATATTACAGTTAGTTAGCACATGATCTACACTGAATTTTGTACTTTTTTTCACCTATCCTGGCAGCAGCTTTTTAGCTTTACTATAGAGACTTTATATCTTAATGGCTGCATCTTATATCCTCTAATGGATACATGATAGCTGAGCTAGGCTTCTGTTGTTGCACCTTGGAAGTTTGTTCATTCCAGTAATTAAACAGCACTAAACTAAATACCTTTACCTATTATTTCAATATCCTAAAATAAAGAACATCCTGGAGAAATAAAAAAGGGCCTAAACATCTTTGCTGATTTTAATAGTTTTGCCAAATTGTGTTCAAAGAAGACACAGAACTCCACACAGTGCAGCCAGCAGTGTCCCAGCTCACCAGGATGCCATGACTTTGAAGCACTAGGTAAGTTAATCATGTCTGGTTTTGCCAAATGCATAGGACAAACGAAAATGTACTCATTTTGAATCTTCGCATATTAAGCTTATACAATATTTTCAATTGCTTTTTACTGGTTAATGCCCTCCTTTTTAAATTGCCTATTTGAGTCCTTCAGGCAGACATCCATTGAGCTCCTAATGTTTTTCTCATAAATTTGATGCAGTACAAGAGCCCCATAAGTGCTCTGTATTATCAATTAGAAGCTTTCATATTAGAGGAATAATAGAGAATTAATTCTATTGCTGATCTGGGGGATAAACATTCAGGAATAAAGTGACAGACTGCTACTACCACGGGCTCTGGGAAATCAAATGCACTTCACCTCAGTCAGCAGCCCTCCAGGCCTCCCACACAGCTCCCATGCTGGCCTGTTACTACACCCCAGCACAGCAAACTCAGCAATAAAAAAGAAGGGCCACCATATAAATAAACTGGGGAGGAGAGGTGTGTATTTATTTAGAAATGGGGTCGTGGATGAGTCATACTTGAATAACAAAGGGAACTTGGCTTCAGTTCTCATCATTAGAACACTACGAACTCAAAACACAATTTTGATAAGAAAGTACATCAATGCACCTTGTACATGTGGCCAAAGAACTCCCAACAAGCTGCAGGGAATCACCGTGTACACAAGGCTTGGCTTCAAAAATGAAGGCAAAGGTGAAGACAAAGTTATTCTAGAAGTGACCTACAGACCTCACATAATACGTACTGTGTGATTCTCTGAGCCCTTCACAGCCCCAAATGTTGTCCTTTTTCCTGCAGTCTCAATAGAGACTGGTAGGGCTGGGGAGATAGCTTGGTATTGTAAGTGCCTATCTGGCAAACACAAGGTCCTAAATTTGATCCAAAGTACCACAAAAAAAAAAAAATAGAGATTGGTGTTCCCTCAGGTGAGTACCACAAGAAATGCACCTGGCTTGCATTTAAGAGAATTTTGCATGAAAATAAACTGGACCTGACCATTTCTAAACAAACATCTATGGTTAAATTAGTATGAGTTAAATACATAGGGTACACTGCCACTATAAACTGATAATAAGCCCAGAAGAACTAATTAATAGTTTAAGAGCAAAACAAACGCAGCAATTGAAAAGCACAACCAACTGAAGACTACACTGATCCTACACTGATAGAACCTGCTCAAAATTTATTGGAATTAAAACTACTGGCGCATATGCATCTGCCACTGCTGTAGACCTCTGCCCAACACTCAGTGGCACCCAGACTTGGAACAGCAAATTCAAATTATCAACGTGATGAATTTAGCCCAGAGCAAAGGTCCTAAATTCCGTCTGTAGTAGTGAAAAAAAAAAAAAAATAAGCTAGCTGGAAGAACCCAGGAGACAGTCTGCACCAACACCGAAAGTTGCCCAGGAGTTGTGCTTTGAAGATAATGGCCAACTGGATCAGGAAAACTCTTAACATTTTGAGGGAGAGGTGGGGATTTTTAAGAATTTCAAATCCCTTTAACATTGACACTTCCACACACAAAAAGTGAGCCTAGAACTCAGTACTGTTGAGGCTATGGGAGAAACTGCACAAAATATAGCAGAACTCTAAATGTACAAGCTCTTAATCCATCAAAAAGAACAAATGTCTTCATAGGACCAAGACTAAGCAGGCACAGGAACATAAAGTGGCCAATTAAAGGCGCCTTTTGTTCAAAAAGATGCGCACAAGAAAAGCTTTATACACATGTGTGAGTGCAGGAAGATATCAGGATCCAAAGGACATGGGCACAAGACAGATGACCACTCTCACCTGCTTGCAACCCACTGACAGGAGAAACCAAGGAAGGGGCAGGAACTTTACTTTTTTATAGCCACAAATGTGCACTAAACCAGGACATGAGTATGCATCATTCTAGAATTGAAGAAGCCCATCATGAGAATTCCTGACCTGCTCTCAAGAGGCAACAAGCGAAGCTAGTGCTCTCAACTGCATTCTTCCTAATGCACATCTCTGTTTTTTCACAAAAGCAACAAAAAATAAAACTCATCCATAATATTGACAAAAAAAAACAAATCACTCAAGTAATTAAGACCTGTGGAAGTAAGTAAGAATACAGCTTCTGAATGCTGAGGAGACAACGAGATAAGTGCGAACCTCCTGGCACAGTTGCTCGACTCCAGAGCGTTCCCTTGGAGAGCACACAGTCTGAGATGGAAAAGATGCACCTCATTCAAAGCAACTGCTGGGTCTGACCAGTGAGCTCAGCATTGCAGACAACAGATCTGAGAAATGAAGAGCCTGCCTGCCCACCCAGGGCCAAGCAATGTGACAGGGCTGTCAGGAATAGGAGCCCAGAAGTAGCTGAAGCTCACCAACCAAGTTTTCTTCTTTCTTTTTCCTTTCCTTTCCTTTCTTTTTTTTTTTTTCTCTCTTGATAAGTAGAGAAAGAAAACAAGATATCAAGCTATCTTTGGAGCAGGAAACTGCAAAGCTACAGTGTGGAGAATGTAACTCCTATTCATCGATCATGGTTTTTCTCAGCCTCTTAAAACAGAAAAATTTACAAGCTACAGAATAACATGGACTCAAGGAGAAAATTAGAAGGCCTGTCATCACACACACACACACACACACACACACACACACACACACACACACACACAGATGAGAACAGGCCTGGGTATCCTCCATCTCCTTGTGTCTGCCCATCCTTCAGAGAAGATGCTCCAAAGCCTGCTGTAGGTCCAGGAGCCCGAAGCTCGGTCCTAGCCCAGCCACTCTACCTTTCATCCCCTTCACCTGCACACTCATTCAAGTCTGCCCCAAGGTTACTTTCCACAGAGAGCCTAGCTTGCCATCAAGCTGAGGGGACCCTCCGAGGCCTTCCTGCATCTCCTGGTGACAGGAACCTGTGGCTGCCAACCATCTCACACCTTTGCTGACTGGGGACTCTACCAAAGCCCAGATCCCTGGCACCAGGAGCACAGCAAGAGATGTCTGCTGAGCACTCATTAATTCATCACCAAATGACTGATCCTCCGGACAGAAAATTAAGACAAATATTGCACTGCGCCCTCACAGGTGAGCTGGGCAGAGAGCTCTGGGAGCCAGGGCTCTGAGTTAGAGCTCCCCTCTCCAACATTCCCTTAGAAATAAAACTATGTAACTCAGCAACTGAATAACTCCTTTAACGTTCCAGGGCCACAAACCACACCAAAGCAGGCTCAGGGAAAGGAAAAACCAGGAGGGAAAGGAGAAAGATAAGAAATCTGTGAGGATCAGCAATGAGGGGCACTGTTAATGACCCTGGGAGCACAAAGCCTGCTGCCTGCTTTTGATAATATAGTTGACAAATGTCAGCAAAGTATTTTCAACAACTTCCCAAGATTCTGTATCTGGTGGTGAAACAGTAAGCTGGATGGTAAATATCCTTGGACATTCCACCTGGTGAGAGCCATACTCAAAAGTAAAGAACTAGCAACATTTCCACTTAAGAGATCAAAGTACTTTTTGATTACTGAGCTCAGGCTGGGACAGAACTCACTACACTCAAAGGTAGCCAGCACAGCTCTAGACAATCTATTTGGGCATGCAACATCTTCCTCTGTGAATACAGAGGGAAGGAGGGAGGGATGGAGGGAGGGAGGGGGAGGGAGGGAGGGAGGGAGGGAGGGCAGGGCAAGCTGGCAGGCTACAAAAGAACCAGGTGACCTTGAAGCTGAATTTCCAGTCAGCTGAACACTAAACTTCTTGGACCAAGGACAGG
This sequence comes from Myocastor coypus, assembly GCA_004027025.1. Classification (NCBI taxonomy): domain Eukaryota; kingdom Metazoa; phylum Chordata; class Mammalia; order Rodentia; family Myocastoridae; genus Myocastor; species Myocastor coypus. Next base: position 26,856 of record PVJA010005524.1, read on the forward strand.
CACAGCGCTGGTTCAAATCCACTTGTGTGACTGTCAGCAGTGTCACGGTGCTGCCTCAGCCTCAGCCTCATCCTAGGGACTCAACTTTAAAACATTAAGCGTGATGAATAAAGGGGAGCAGATTAGGTTTGTGCTAAGTAAACAACACCAGCAATGGTAAAGAGGGCATTTCCTAACCATTTTCTAACCCTAGACATCACTGCTTTAAGAGCGCTGGGATAGGTGAGCTCCAACATACCCCTCAGCACTGCTTAGAAGATCTACACATTTAGAAAGAAGTGCTTAGGCTCTTGGCTGCAAATTCTGTTCTGTGAATTAAATAAGAGCTAAGCAGTTATGTGCTTACAGCAGTATAGTATTTTATAAAACATCTCAGTTTCCCTATTGAGTTGCCTTGAAGAAAATAATCAATTAGCATTAACATGTATAATCACCATCCATATAAAACCACTATGCAGGTATCACCAGCTTCTGTATTTTTACAAAAACCAGGTGGATTCCCCTTGTCTGCACAGGTAGGTGCATTATGAACCAACCTACATGGAGGGAGGAGGGAGGAGGACACATAAACCAGAGCATCCTGGTACCACCACATGCAAATAACATCCAGGTAAGACTATGCCATGAACAAAATCAGCACACCTCCCATTTTGCGCTTTAAGAGAGACGCACTCATTTCTAGGGAAGGTCGACACACTGGCAAATTCCTGGATGGTTTTTTTGGTTCTCTGTCTTGTCTGAGCCCCTTGTAACAGAGGATCTACACATGTTAAGGTGAACAAATTTTGACATTAAGGCCATTGAGCAGAAACTACTCTGAAGTTCATTGTTACCTGTGTCTTTTGTATGAATGCTTTCAAAATTTACTTGGGTCTATTGTGTAAGAACATTATTTGGTCAATTAGGAAACTAAACTTGAAAACCAGTCACCAAATGCCTTCCTGATTTTCCATTTCTTCCCCTACACCTCAGTGCTTTTTGAGCAGAATCTTGAGATGATGGTGAGGTGCTCTGAGTGTTCACAGAAGTCCCAGTGCTGACTTATGCCTAACCTCTTAGGGATTTACCTCAACAGACCTCTCAAAACATTTTGGAATGATACAGATGATAAAGTAACAACTAATATAATACGGTACATAAGCACTTCCCTTCCATTATTAATAGTTTTTTCTGGCAACATTTTCTTGGGATAAACATCTAATTATTACAAAGCTGTAATCAGAAAGTTGTCATAGGAGTACTCCACTAAGAAATTATGTCCTGAAGCTCGCCAAGACTCACAATGGGAGGAAATCCTGCTCTGCTGTTAAAACCCTACCGAGATTCATTAATAGAATCATTGCTAAGTAAGGACTTCATCTTTGGTCTCCTGCCTATTTGAGCCCCAGGGACAACAGTGTGCCCCTTTTCTCCTGCCATGCTTTTTACAGAAGCTGCACTTTTTCAAATAGAAGTGGGGAGAGCTACAAGCCCAAATTGCTGTCATTTTCTGGGCAAAACAAGACTTCTAAACTAACAAAGAACAATAATCAGTACAGTTTAGAGACAGAGTATACTATACTAAGATACTGAGAAATACCACTCATAGTATGACACACAAAAGGAGCTACGATTCAGCATGAAGGGTAAATCAAAAGCTATTACTCCATATACTGTAACAGGAAGCATAAAAGCAGCTTGGGATCTCCTGTATTTCCAGTGCCTTCATACTTTTCTTCAACTTGGGGCAGGAGATCCTATGCCCATCTCATGCTTTGTGGTCTAGGTTCAGTATCCAAGTAAAGCTCCCAGTCCCCCAGAACTTGGAGCTCCCTGCTCCAGCCAAGCCAACATAGCACCCTCCATGTGCAGCGTCTCCTGTGAGCATAAATCACACCCTATAAGGGATGCTTGGCATTTCTGAGCAGCCTGGCAGCTGCAGATGTCACTCCTGCAAAGAGAGACATGGAGCAAAAGGCAAATGCGGTATTTCACTTGCCCCTGTGACTGAAACCACAGGGTCCCTGGATGAGCTGTGGGCTCACCAGGGGAACTGGTATTTCCTCTCTGCTCTTCAGTTACTTCCCATTCTTCTTTATTGGTTTCTGGTGGTTTCCACATTTGAAAAAGTACAAGGGGCCAGGATAGCTCCATGGCACAAGTGTCTGCCTGGCAAGTACAAGGTCATAAGTTTGAACCCCAGTCCCACCAAAAAAAAAAAAAAAAGAAAAAGTACAGCAGTAGCACAGCAGTAGCAGTATAGACTTTAGACAGCTAATGCTTGATGTTAAAGGAAAACCAATTTAAAAAAAAAAAAGTGCCAATAGTGTTTTTCAGCAAGGTTTTAGCACAACTGTATAACAGAATCCTCAAAAGAAATAAATGAGATTCACTCAATCTGTCACCCTTTTTCTTTTAAGATATTTAACTTGACTTTTTTGCTCCTAAATTAGGTAAGGCTTCTGGGAAAAAAAGTTGGGATAGAAGAGTAGAGCAGAAATAAATTAATAATTCAAATTCTACAGTACGCAGCACCATAGGTACAAAGTCACGTGTGGGGTAGTAAACCCAAGCAACTAAGCCAATGCGAAAAGTGTTCTACTAGATAGTGCAGAATTTAAGGGTATGGTTCAAACAATCACAAATATATAGAGTGGAGCTGGTTTTGACATTTTTTTGGCAAACAATCATATACATCTTAATGGGATTTTCTTTCACAGTCTTTAAACACCCTGAAAGGTAAAACCTATATCTAGTAGCTACTGAGAAATCGTGACATAGCCGGCTGCTATAATTTTTATTTACTTGTAGATAGGATGCACTTTGGCCATGGGCTGGGAATCTAGCTCAGTGGCACATGCACCTGCCTGGCAAACACAAGGTCCTGAGTTTGAGTCCTGATAATACATAGATAGATAGATAGATAGATAGATAGATAGATAGATAGATAGATAGATAGATAGATGGATAGATAGACAGACAGACAGACAGACAGACAGACAGACAGACAGACAGATAGATAGATAGATCAATCGATCTATCTTAGCCCAAATTTTGCAGCATATGCATTTTTCCTTCAAACATCATCCAAAATGGCTTCTGGACTTAATCTCTGATATCACAGAAAAAGAAAAGTTACAAACAAATTACAGGCAAAGTTAAGGACAGAAAATCTGAGCATACTTCAATCAAGCAGCATGAGACACACTTCACTAAGGATTCTGAGAAGCATTCAGAGAAGAGAGGCAGAGCCAAACCCGCCCCTCTGGGTGTTGGGAGTGAAGTTTAGAAGGCTCACCAGCAGCTTTTGACAGAGGATTCTGGGAGGGGTCTCGGATGCTCAACCAACCTTGGGGTATGCAGGAAAATGCTCACCAAGGACCTCCCCTAGTCTGTCATTCCAAAATGTAAAATTACCTCTATACTCATTCTTTGGAAATAGCTCCTCATGAGGATATTAGAGGATAGGGTCCTCATGAGGATATTAAGTCATCACAGGAGTTTTCATTCCCGCTTTGGGTTGGCTAAAAAACCTGAAAGGCAGGAATCCTTTCTCTACACATAGAAGTGGTGCCTTTCCCCAGCAACTGACAAGCGTATTTAATTTTTCCTTCTACATACCAGAGATTTCCTCCAAAGACTCAAAACACATACAACGAAACATATTAGGAAAGGTGTTACATTTTACTTGGCCTGAAACGTTTTAAGATACTTTTGTCAGTGTGTCAAATCATAGATCTTGCTGAGTGAAGCTGAATTGATTCTAATCCAGGACATAGTTGGTAAAAAGCATTAATATGCAAGGATAACACTGAATGATACAATTCCCATCTAGAAGTTTGTTCTCTAAACATTCTCTCTCAAACACATTTAAGTTTTTTAATATTTCTAATTGACTTTCATTTTTACTTGAAACATTTTTGCTTCAGTCTATTTTAAATATTTAAGAAAATAATAAATCCTGTAGCACTTTTAAAATAAATATATGAATCAAAAATAAATGAAAATAAAAAATAAAAGCTAATGGTTAGGGCCAGGAATGTAGCTCAGCAGTGCAACACCTGCTGAGTTTGATTCCTGGTACCAAAAAAGAAAATTTAAAAAGTAGACATTGGGGCTGGGGAGATAGCTCCGAGGCACAGTGCCTGCTGGGCAAGTGCAAGCTCATGAGTTCGAACCCTGGTCCCACAAAAAAAAAAAAAAAAAAAAAAAAAAAAAAAAAAAAAAAAAAAAAAAAAAAAAAAAAAAAAAAAAAAAAGTAGACATTAAAAAAATTGACATAGTTATATAATATCACAAAATTATCGACAATGGTTACCAAAATTAAGAAAAAGGGGGAACCACCCATAATCATGTCATTCTAATAGACTAAGGCATACTGCATGTAAATGTGTTTCCTGTGAGTGGTTTTTAATACTATTATAGTAGTAACAACCATCATTCTATTATTTAGACTCATCTAAGAAATTAACAATAAGTCACACCATAGAAATGGCAACATTTTAACAGTAAAGAAAGGGAACTGTAGATAATAAGCTGGGGTGGTAGCACACACCTAAGTCGCAGCACTGAGAGCTGAAGGAAGAGGATCAGTGAACTCAAACCCAAATTGGGGAATTTTGCAAGACCCCATCACATGGGAACATAACCATACTTTGCCGCAAAATCCAATAGTTCACAGTCATATGCCTGAGCTACACAGAGTTCAAAGCCAGCTTGAACCACAAAACAAGACCTTGTCAAAAAATGACAAAATGAAAGGGTAGGGAATGTAGCTCAGTGTGAATGTGAAAGGCCAGGGTTCAAGCCCCAGTGGTATAATAAAACAAAACTTAAAAAAAAAGAAAAGTAAGGTTCCTATCCTTTTTCCATTTCCCTCATCTTGATTGTGTATTCGTTAAGCTCAGCTTCTTTCTTTCTTAATAGATCTACTATTCCTTTCAGATTTTTATTTTTCCTTTCAGGTTCTTACACCAGGGAAACAATATGACATTGGCATACAGAGGTCTGATTTATTTCACTTATAAGTATAGCTCTATTTGCCTCCATTTACTGAATGACCTCAACTTTGCCTTTTTTTTTATAGCGAGCAATACTAAAATGTATAAAAATACTACACCTTTTTTTATCCATGATAGGAGAAGAGGGGAAGAGGGAATCATGCAAGAATATATCTGGGATAGCTACTGTAATACTCATCTCCATCAGCTTTTTAAAAGTAGTTGTTACAGCCTGGCAGGATGGCTCAGTGGTCCAAAGCACCTGCTTGGGAAAGCTTAGGCGGCTTCAGGGACCGCGGTTTGATCCCCGGCACCACATGCTGCGCCAGCTCTGCCCTCAGGGCAGGCTGAGCCGGCCATAAAAATAAATAAACAAACAAACAAAAGTTCTGAAACAAGAAAAAAATAAAAATTCTTTTTTAAAAAAAAGTAGTTGTTAATGTTGACTAACTCTACATGCTATTAGCTATAATCTGAGCAACTACATCGAAGATAGCAAAGTGCAATATAAGACCCATGGTTGAATACCCCTCATCTTGTTCTTCTAGATGTGCCTCATTTTTAATGTCTTATCAATTAACATGTTCTTGTTAAAATAAATTGAAAGGGGCCTGGGAGATAGGTTATTGGAATAAGTGATTGCCTAGCAAGCACAAGGTCTTCAGTTTGATCTCCAGTACCGCAAAAATAATAAAAATTTAAAAATAAAATAAACTATATATATATATATATATATATATATATATATATATTTAAAAGGACAAGAAAAAAATTAGTATAGTGAAAGTAAGCAGTATTTAATTATGTGACCAATTTTGCATACCTATATCTATTAATCTAAACAACAGATTTAGTGATGAAAATATGTAACAGCCATTGTTAAATTTTTGTTTTAAAACTGCACCATTTGTACTGCCACTTGTTACTTTCTGTCTTTTTTCTCTACTTGTTTTTACGCAATAAAAGAAAACAAAAGAAAAGATTCAACATACACACAAAGAAAGTGGGCTGAATGGGATTAGCTTTCTGCTGGTACTTTTAAATTTATTTTCTAAAATCTTTCTTTTCCCTTCCCTTCCCTTCTACTCTTGTCCAACTGTGGGAACAAACATTAATCAACCAGGTGTAGTGGCTAATCCCAGGCTAATCCCAGCACTCAGAAGGCTGAAGCAGGATGATCAAGAGCTCATTGCCATGCCTGTGCTACATAGAGTTCAAAGCCAGCTTGAACTGCAAGGTAAAACCTTGTCAAAAAATGAACAAAACAAATGCCTTTCCTAGACTTTCAGGTGGGAACATAACCATACTTTGCCACAAAATCCTTCTAAACTGCTTTACCAAAGTAAAATTTCTAGCATTCATTGTTTCCATCTTCTCACAAACTCTTTGAAAAACTGTATGTATATCCTCAGCTAAATGTCCTTCTTACCCTCAGACTCCTGGAAGTGGCCAATGTGTATGCCAGAGTTTGTCTGTTCAAACATACATACATACACACACACACACACACACACACACACACAGCATTCAGTGGCCGTTCCGGGTGCCACAGAAACACTACACAGCTACTACCAGGTAGGGTACCAAGAGGAAAATAACTGCCAGCACAGCTCATCTTTTCAGTTCACAAAGTAAAGCTCTCGGGACGGTGGGTACATCTTCAGATAAGCACATAAATGAGTTATTTTATCCTTTAAAAAGAAACACATTTTTCAAATCTCAAATGACCTTAATCTCCAAAAACCTGAACCATTTTTACCTACTTATGCTTTTGATGTCCCCAACGTATAAATTTATTACTTTCTCCTTAGTTCCTGCACTACAAACTTTGGAACCTAAATTCTTGTTAAAATCCATCTTGCAGGAAAGGCATTTTAGGCATCACATTTTAAAAAAGGAAAAGAAAAGAGACTTCTGTATGTCTCTGTCTCCTAAAAAAGTACCCTCCCGTCCTCTTACAACATTCTATAACTATATTAATCAGTGAAACAATTTCAACAGACACCTAAGTGAAAACACACATGATATAGAACTCTGAAAAGTTCATGAACAACGGGGAATGCTCACACAGCCAACACTTTTCACTAAGATTTGTGGAGGGCTTCATGGAAGGTCTGCATTGCAAGTAGCCTCAATGAAGGAGCCCCCACCAACATGCAACTCCCAGGCAAGCCCCCACAGCAAGAGGCTCACTGTAAGGGTGACCGCTGACCACTGTGTACACTGGCCCAAGCTCTGACCACAACCACAGGCTGTAAGCAGCCACAATATGACACTGGACCAGCTCAAACAGACAAAGGAAGATCCCCACTGGACACGCAAGCAAGTCTACATGAGCATTAACCCTGTAGGGAAAAGGGCAAGAAGGCTAATGGGGAATGGTGGAGGCCACCCGACACTCTGAACAATATCAGAAACTCCACATTTACCCTGGTGCACTAAGAATTTCATCAGTGGTAAACAGAAGAAAAAGCTATAGTCATGGCATGTCAGTACATCTGGGGATGCGAAAGGAATGGGGCATGCCTGGCCACCTACACAGACCAGGGAACAGTTCCATGAGAGCTACACTCATCTAGTTAATGTTACTACTTAAATAACACACTCCAGCCAGCCATGGTGGTGCATCCCTGTAATCCCCACTACTCAGCAGGCTGAGGCAGGAAAATTCGAGGAAATCGTGGGCTACATAGTGCATTCAAGGTCATCCTGAACTACCCAGCAAGCCCATGCCTCAAAAAACAAAGCCCAAAAATGCTCTAAAGTTCCACCTCAAAAAAAAAAAAAAAAAAAAAAACCCTAAAATGTATCCATTTCTGGCACTTCCTGCTTAATATTGGCCTTTTAAAAACTTAAAAATTAGCTTTTGGACTTTATGTATACTTCTTCTCCAACATGTACATGTGAATTCTTTTTTTTGGGGGGGTTCTACAGTGTGTTCAGGGTCTCACTACTAGATCGGACTCATAGTGATCCATCTGTTTACAGCCTCCCAAGAGCTGGGATTACAGACATGCACCACCACACCCAGTCTCAGTTGTGGTCTCAACATGCCCTGGGAGCAGGACTGGCACAGGAGGCCCAGGGATTAAGCCCAGGTCCCTGAGTTTTTAGAACTCCAAAAATGGCGTGCAAAATTCAAAGACAAGGTAATCAATATGCATCATTATTTTAGGTAGATCAAACAACAAAACATTAGTGTGTATGGATAACACACTGTAAGTAACTAGTCTAAAAATAGCACCACATCTAACTCATTACAAAGTAGAAAACTACTTTGTTGATCCTTGGAGACTTAGCCAAAATATCCCTGTAAATCAACCATGCACCTCAAGAATACAAAACTAAAACCTAATTTCATAATAACGGTAATAACCAGATCAATGCATACGGTAATAACCAGATCAATGCATACGGTAATAACCAGATCAATGCATACACAGTAATTACATAGAACACATTCCTCACGTATACCAGGGGAGCTGTGACAGTGCAAAAGGCAACAGAGTGCCTCCACATGGCAGCAGGCTCTTAGAGCAGTGGTTCTCAACCTTTCTAATGCTGTGACCCCGCAATACAGTTCCTCGTGATGCAGTGACCCCAAACAAAAAAATAATTTGGGCGGCTACTTCAAAACTGTAATTCCAAATAAATAACATTTTCCAATGGCTTTACATGACCCCTGTGTTTTGGTGGTTCGATCCTCACCAGGGTCATGACCCACAGGTTGACAACCGATGCTTAGAGGAAGTAGAATTACAGACCTGGGCAAGGTGAGCACTCACCTGAGGCTCCTTGGAGAAACTGTCAGGAGGAGGTGCTTAGCTAGCTTAATAAGAGCTGGGCTGGGCGTATGCTAAATGGCCAAGCTGCAGAGACACTTTGCATTTCCATATCCCATTAAAGATAAAAAAGAAAAAGACCAAGGAGGCACAAGAAATGTCCACCTACATTGATGACAAGATCATCATTGTAGTCTGCAACCCACTGGACTAGCAGAGAGTCTGTGAACATTATCCCACACCCAAGCCACTCTTCCTGAATATTCAACATCAGTGCTCCACTCTTAGACAGAGTGACCACACTGCAGAGCACTCTGGTGTGGACAGTTGGCATAGCCCAACCTATCACTCTGGTACATAACATGGAGCAACTTCAACATGGGACATCAGATCAGGGTCACAGCCTCTACGCGCTGACTACTGGCGCTGGGCCACGCCCCCACTGACACAGCAGCCCCTTCTGTAGTCCCAAAAGCCTGAGAAGCTGGAAGACCATAAGCTTGAGCCCACCCTGAACAACTTGGCAATTTAGCAAGATCCTGTCTCAAAGTTAAACAATATTTAAGGAAATAAACTACATTTTTAATAAAAATCAAATAAGTATTTATATATCTGTGTAGTGCAATAGCTTTATAACTTTCAAAAATTGTAATACATTTTTCATGCTATGAGAAAATGCTAATATATTAAGTAAAACAACAAGAATTTTCCATACACCATGATTTCAACTATTTTTAAAAATACATGTGGGTGGCTGGGGAGATAGCTTGGCATTCTAAGGGCCTGCCTGGCAAGCACAGGGACCCTTGTTCCATCCCCATACCACATGCCATGCTGGCCCCAGAACTGGGCATGGTAGTACACACCTGTAATCCCAGCACCAGGGAGACTGAGATAGAAAGATCACTATGCGTCTGAGCTGCATAGCAAGGCTCTATATCAATAAATAATAATCAAAATATAATTATGAAGCATGTGTGGGGCCGAGTGTGTAGTGGCACAGAATGACCTTAGCATGTGCCATGTCTTAGGTCCACACCCCAGGGCACACACATTCTCATGCACACACCAAGACTGCAAAGAGGCATTACTGGGGCCCGGCAGGGTGGCTCAGTGGTCTAAAGCGCCTGCTTGGGAAAGCTTGGGCGGCTTCAGGGACCGCGGTTCGATCCCCGGCACCACATGCTACGCCAGCCCTGCCCTTGGGGTGGACTGAGCTGGCCATAAAAATGAGTGAATAAACAAAAAAGGTTCTGAAACAAGAAAATAAATAAATAAATAAATAAATAAGAGGCATTACTGTTAAATTTTACATTATTCTAAGTAGTGAGATTATGAGATATATTATCTTCTTTGAGACCATCTGCATTTCCCGATTTTCCCACAATATACATTTATTATAAACAAGTCCTAACAGTCTCCCAATAAGCACACTCTAACCTACATCTATGTGGCAAAATCCAGAGCTGCAGGGCACTGAATCAGAAGCTATAAAGACATTTCATCTGCAGGAGTACACCGTCTAAAACACAGTGCAGCTCTGGGCTGGGATACAACTTGTCATATTCGTGCTTAATTATTGATGCATCTGAAAATTGCCTCATTTATTAAAGACTTATGTGCTTTCACAGGCAACAGCAACTCAGTCCCAGCCCATAATCCGGCATGCGCAAGCAGTTTTGAGGCTAATGGAATTACTTGTGGTGTTCTCATTGAGAGGACAAAATCCGGTGAAATAAATTGTAGAGTGTGTTTGTTTAAATAAAACACACTCACACATTGTCTTCCACTTCTCCGCCGGCACTAATTTACCAATCAGTCTGATCCCCGAGGAGGCGTGCGCAGTAATGAGGCTGATGCATAAACAAGAGGGAGAAAAGGTACTGGAATGATATCACTGACAGCAGCACTAATCAAAAAGCTAATCAGAAAGAATGGAAAAGTGAGATGTTTCACTGCATATTTTTTCTAAACATTGCATAGACTTTAATGGAAATGGCTCTTTTTAAGGTAGTTGAGTCATGTAAACACTGATTGTGTTTCTCTAACCAATGGTGTTTTATGTAAAAGAATCACATTTACTCGAAAGAAACCAAAACAATCTGTGGCTGTAAATCCCAAACCTGTCACTGCAAACTGGAAACTGCCCTTCCATCCCAGCCTCCCCTCTGGAGGACCCACAGATACACATTTACTATGAACATGCACAAAGCCAGATTCCCTGGGACATCAGCACACTCTGAGAACCTGCAAGCAATGCGAACAACTCCACTTGAAGAAAACGGGAGCCACAGCTAACTGTGCTCTGAGATGCTCATCCCATTTTCTTTTTAATTTAGGCAGTACAAAATTCAGTTTTTGCCTACAAGACATTCCAAAATCTGGCCAGACAGGCACTATCATTGTGTGGTACTCTATGCCACTGCTTAGAAATGCTCACCTGCCACTAGGGCAGCAGTGACAGAGAGGCAACCCATTCTCAGGCAGAGCCACAGGATTGCAGGACGCACTGCAGCACTGCGGCAATTTCCTGACCAAGACCCCAGGGCTGCTGCCAGCAGCTCTCCTCAGGAAGCTGTGGTGCCAGCCAAGGCTGAGCTCTGACTTCAAGGCCGAGTCTGCAGAAGAACTGCCCCAGCCTTCTGGAGAAGAGCTACAAAGGAGGGAAATAAGGAGCCTAAAACACAAACCACCTGGGTCACACAGCCTAATACCTGCAAGTGAACAGCCTGGCACTTCCTCAGGTCCCCAAAGGCTGGACGCTAGCGCATCTAACTCAGAACATGAACTCACCCCACTGAGCACTTGCCCTGGGCTGCACATGGATTCCTCTCTGCTTCCTGCTTTCACAGTGTCACACTCATCTTTATTAAAGGAGCTTTTCAGGGCTGGAGAGATAGCTCAGCAGACTAAGTGCCAGTTTAGGCAAGTGCAGGGACAGGAAGTTCAATGCCACACCAGCACCACATGCCGCAGGCCCTGCCCCATGCACACGCTGAGCTGGTCACCAAGACCGGACGCAGTGGTGTGCACTTGTAATCCCAGCACTGGGGAGGTTAAAAACTGGTGGATTGTTATGAATTCAAACTGCATAGTGAGATCCTGTACCAAATACTTTGATAATAATAATAATAATAATAATAACAAAACAACAATAGAGTTTCTCACGGACCCTTCCTGGGAATGATGCACCTGCAAGCAAGTCCAAAAGCACCCACATATTCTGTACAATCTACTGCTCCACCCACAGGAGAGGAGGCCAAGCTAAAGGGCTTTACAACCCTCTGAAGGACAGGGAGTGAGGAAAGGCCCACCGTGAGATGAACATCTCTTTTGTGAAGACAGCAGCAGCCATCCCACCCTGATCAACACATCACCCAGAAGATGCTACCCAGTAGCGTGCAGTTACCATGGAAGCACACACCTTATGCAGGTTTGACTACAGAAAAAGAAGGGGGGTGGGAGGGAACGTGTGGCTCCAGAAAGCCAGAAGACTATTTCTTAACTAATTAACTATGGCATTAGTCATACGCCTTGAGGTTTTCAAGCACTCTGTTTTTTCATGAAGACACATTTCATCCTCTTTTATCTCCTTTATGGACAAGCCATCCACCACCTGGAACTGCATATCCACACATCATCTTTACACTGACAAGTGAATGTCATAAATCCAGCAAGTCAGGCACACAGCTGTCTGCAGGATGAGCTGAAGACCTCCAGATTTTCACAAAGATGGACAGGGGGGCACACTTAAGAAACCCTTCTTGATGGCGTGAGTTTATCCTCGGAAACGTCAGCCACTGTGAATTATTTACAACTAATGAAACATGTAACATAATAAAAATTATTGGGATGACTTCCTCTCAAAAAGAGTATGTATGCGTAGTGCTTCTTTGTGTCCTTTTACCCAGCATCGTATTTCTTCTTAAATCTGTAGGTGGATGGATGGCAGGCAGCAGGGATGCTCTGTGCCCTCCCTGACAGAAGCCTGAGACCCAGGTGGGAACTGCTCTGGGAGCAGCAGGGCACCTCTGAAGCTGCAGCAATGCAGGTAAAAGAACACAAGAAGCAACACGAGGGCAAACTAGGAAAAGAACCTCGCCAACCCAAGGACAGGCAGCAGCCAAGGCCCTGGCAAGCAAGGCACACACACCCTTAGAGAAAGGTACTTGAATAAGGATCACCAGATGCAGCAAAGGTGGCTTCCACCACTTTCCAGAATGGGATCTAGCTGAGAAAAGCAGGTTCTAAAGCTCTAGTAACTGAACAGAGCACTGCAGAGCTGCCTTTTGAACACAGATCCTGGGAGGAAGAACGAATCCACGGCATTCTCCTGTCTATGTGAACCTGGGGCTCTTCGGCACACTGGCCTCACACGACACCCCATAAAGACATCATGAGTGGATCACTGCTTTGAACCTCCTGGAAGAAGACGCCTCCTAAACCTTATGTGCTACCATTATCTGCTTCTGCCATGGAGCCTGAGACACTGTCAGCTCCTTGGGCTTCTGATGGACAAACACAAACAACTTCTCAGATTTTTCAGCTTCAAAAGTCTGGCATGCAGATTTTATGACCCTTGCCCAAATCAAGAAAAAAAACAACTTTAAAACATGACATATAACAATAAAAGGGATGTTTGATGTTCTGTGCAACAGACTTCTACGTGTGCGTGCACACACACACACATACCCTACAGCAAAGATGGAGACAAGTCCTTTCATACTCCTGATGGTGACAGGAGGGTGTCCCTTCCCTTGGAATCCAGGAAGGTTTGAAAGCTGATTTGATAAATAGAATACAGGGACAATAAGGCTATGCTGGCTTCCAGGCCCAGGCCTCAGAAGAGACCCATTTCCTCACCCTGAGCTGCAGCCACCCCAGGTCCACCTGCTCTGGTGTTCCCATGGTGAACTCTCACTAATCACCACACTTAACCAGGTGATACAATTCAATACTAGAACGTTCCTACACTACAGTATGTTGGAAGACAATGTTATTGTTCTTTTAGAACCAGGATGACACCAGGTGCTGCTGCAGTCACCTGTCAGCTGTGCACCACAGACACTGAGCTCTGTGCTAGGATCTTGGCTTGCTAAGTACACAGGAGTGGAAGGGCATCCAGGGGAGAGGCACAGAGGAAGCAGAGCCAGGCCATTCCCTGCCCAGCCTGCACAGGCCATCTACATGCACACTGGTGGAGTCTGTATTCATAAAGACATCTTGGACATAAAATATATAAATGTACAGGCTATAAGGAGACAGAGCGACAGGAAAATGACACTGCTGTATGGAAGATAATCACCAATCCATAAGCAGGCACATGCTTGGGTCCACACGCAGGTTCCTTGGTACAGGGCAAGAGTCCTTTGAGGCAGTGTCCTGGGCAGAGCACAAAAGTGTGCAGCAGACAGCCCTACCTGGACGCATGACAAGCTCCTCAGTGCTTCTATCATAGTTTCCCCCACAGGCAGAAGCATGTGGAAAGGAAACTCTAACAAGAGAGTCTCTGGTCCACTACCCACAAGCTCAATCCTTCTTTACCCAAAACAGAACTCTTAGCTGTCTTGTCACCATCCACCACAAACACCTGCACACCGTAACAGGACTCGTACCATCACTTGTGTGGTCACAACCTGGCCTTGCCTCCTCCCTCCCCTGCTTTCCACCCATGCCCTCTTACTGCCCTTCGCACTTGCGTCTGTTTAGTAAAGCGGTTTCTAAATTCAGACTAGACATCACAAAAAGCTAGCAGCTACAACCTCAGGACTACATACAGGTGTTCACTGTTTCCACAAGCCAAACCAAACAACACTATCAGGAAAACTAAGCGATTTAAAAGTCAGAAAGGAAAACATCAGGATGAGCCTGTGATCACAAGTGACTTGAGCACACTAGCAGATCCTCCTGAACTCTGTTCTAGGTCTCAAATCATGAGGATGCAACTGTGTCAAGCATCTGAAGGTTGCTCTCTACACAACAGTTCCTCACCCTGTCCACACAGAGAACACCTGAGAAAGAGCTTTGTGTAATTACCAAGAGACTGGAATCCCATGGTCTGTGGAATTTGTGTACCAGTTTAAAAAAGCAATCTTTCAGGCACTCATGGTACCACGTGCCTGTAAATCAAGCACTCTAGGAAGCTGAAACAAGATGATTTTAAGCTTGAACCCAGCCTGGACGACATCATGAGAAACTGTCAATTTTTTTTTTTTAAGGGTTTATTGTGGATTGACAACTGGTGTTTAACTTGTAACATCCAACTGAACTGAGCTAGCTTGGTGCTGGGTGTGGGAGGCCCTCCTAAGAACTGTGAGCGGCATAGAGGCCAAACTGGAGAGGAAGAAGTTCAGAAGCTGGTGGGAAGCAGTAGGGAGTGGCTGGTTTTCCTGGAGGAGCTTATCACACTTCACTGTGCTTATCCTCAAAGGAGTTCAGGGCCTCACTACCACTAAGAATGGCAAGGGTTCATTTTGGGGGAGCTGCATTACTCCCTCTGAGCTTCGCTTCCTGGCTCCAGATGGGAAGATGGTGTACTGTTTATTCTCCTGCAGAAGCTTATCACATTGGCTTTCCTGGTGGGAGCTTGGCTACTCTCATTGCGGGAGAAGCTCGGGACCTCACTGTCACTCAGGATGGCTGTGGGACTTTTCAGGGGAGCTCTGGTTCTTAGAAGATAACTTCCTGGCTCCAATGCAGATCCCTCATCTCACTGGCACAGACTTCTTAGTTTCCATTATTGACCTTAGGGCCGTCCCAATGCAGATCATGAAACAGGCGTGCATGAGACATTGTCATAGGCTCTGAGCCTCCCATTGCATGCATGGGAGGCACTGTTATGTGCTCTGGGTCTTCAGCTGAAGTCATGCAGGATATTGCCATGGGATCCAGGCCCTCAGCAGGATCCTTTCGGTCTTTAGCATATGGACAGATTTCCTGCACTCTCTTTGTGTATGACTCTTTAGATAACTATTATAAAATAATTCTATAAAATATTTGTTCTGTGTTATACTGTTCCCCTTGCAAAGCCCCAGACTATAACAGGAATGGAGCTGAAGCTCAGCCCAAAGGCCCTCAGTTCTACAAACTAATGAAGTAACTTTCAAGAGTTCATACAGTGCAACCAGGGTTGAGCTCCAGCTCCTCTGGTACCATTTAGGGATCCAGTTAAAACACAAATTCCAACGCAAAGGTACAGAGGATGGGGTCCAAGACTGTCTATTCTATTTCTAAGAGATGCCAATTTTGCTTGTCCATTGATCATGCTGCAATAACAAGTATCTCTGACTACCGGCAAGCCTCCTTCCCTAAGGTCATTCAAAATGTTCCTCCCCTCAACCCATAAGCTAGCCAAGCAGACATAACCTTGGAAAAGAACATGCTCTTCTTCTGTAGAAATGCTGGACTCTCATTTGTGGCATTACAGCATCCTAAGGCCCACATCTGAGTGGTTCAGTGCAGTAACTGTGCAGGCTCTGCTTCTTGGGGGTCTAATAGGAAGGTCAGGTCACCCACCACAGGTGCAGCCTCTTCAAATGTACTCACCACATGAGCCCAAACACCCAGGACCAACCACTACTACACCACTCCACAGGATGCACACAGTCATACCCAGCATGGCCCAGGACAGGTGCAGAGTAACCCCTGCTCTTGAGAATGCCATCACTGCTACTATGTCCCCAAAACAGTAGCCTGTGGGCTAGTGTTGTCCTCCACCTCCTGAAATGTCCA
Source organism: Myocastor coypus (assembly GCA_004027025.1). Lineage (NCBI taxonomy): Eukaryota > Metazoa > Chordata > Mammalia > Rodentia > Myocastoridae > Myocastor > Myocastor coypus. The sequence goes on from PVJA010005524.1 coordinate 43,348, forward strand.
TGAACTGGAAATGAGAAAGGGTGCTGGATATCGCTAGTAAAGGCACTTTCTCAACCATTCTCCCACACTGATGGGCAAATAAACCATGCCCAATCAGCACAAGGGCAATCAATCACCAACCATTGGTCCTGACCTAGAGGCCTTAAAACACCAAGAACAAAGACAGAGCTGCTCACACCACCCCATGAATCCAAAAAGAAAGCAGCTTCCCTTCTCCTGGATGAAAACCACCACACAGAAACAAAATCCTACCTATTAAAGCAGATTAAGATCTGCCTAAAATTTCCAGTTATTTCTCTACTGTTTCGTTATCAAATGCTTGAGCCATGCTCATTAACAAAGCACAAAAACAAAGAAGCTGCAAAGAGAGGAAATATTTAAGTTGGGATCTCCTGTGCTACCCTCTAGGTATTTTCTATATGAAATCAAAACTTTGCATTTCAAGGGTTGCTTGTGAGAAGCAATGTTTACAAACAAGTACTTGGTGGAACTGGAGTTAAAGACATTGCACAACTGAGAAAACTTTAATACTTTAATCACTACTTGGCTACTTCCTTAAAATATTTTAATTAATGAGATCCCTAAGATATTTAAATTAATGAGATCTTTAAGATCCTCAAAGAACAGAACACAACTTTCCATATTGTGGGATGGAAAAGAGAGCTTCTAGAAGAGGTGGTCCTCTGCAGGAGAGGCTGACATGCAGGTAATTCTGCAGGTCTGATGGTAACAACTCTGCTGACCATGCCCAAAACTGAAACACACACCTGCAGGAGACCACGCCCTACTTAGGATGAGAAATAGGTCAGGGCTTGGGCGAAGCCCTTCTAGTATCTATAGCTGAATTCAGGCATTAAAAGTTACATCAATCTGTCAGCCCCACAGTGACCTGCCTACACAGAGGATGCCCAGTACTCCTGGACTGCTGAGTTCACTGCCCAAAATCACCATCCTAAGAGGCAGAGGAGAATAAAAGAGGGCTATGGACACAAATTATAGCTGCCTATACATAATAAAGGATTAAGTAGTCACTAAAATATTATCTTTCTCCTTTCATTTCATAACAAATGATGTCCTTTCAGCTTCAGGGTAGTCTCATAACTACCACTAGCTAATAAATGTTAAAGGTCCTTAAAACCCCTTTGCACCTTATAAATCAATAGACACTGTGCTATAAATATGCAGTTTTATTCTTTCCACATTTTTCAATATTTTAATAGAAAATGTATAACCAATACCTTTCAAATATTTCAAATACAGTAAATAAATTTTACCTTTTTTTTTTTTTTTTTTGCAGGACCTGGGTTCAAACTCACAACCTTGCACTTGCTAGGCAGGCACTTGTGCCGCGGAGCTATCTCCCTGGCCCCTTAGTTAGTTTTTTTTTTAATCTAATAGTATGGCAACTGTAGTTATTTTAAAGAAATAAGAGGTTAATGGGAAATACCATTCATGGCAGCTCGGTGGCAGGGCCTATGTCCAGTTTGTACAAGGCCCAGGGTCCTATCACCAGCACCACAGAGGCTGGGGACAATCCACACAGACAAAAGACAGATGGGCAAAAACAATTCTCCTTGAAGCCGGGCGTGGTGGCACACGCCTGTAATCCCAGCACTCAGGAGGCTGAGGCAGGAGGATCGATGCAAGTTCAAGACCAGCCTGGGCTACAAAACTGAGCTCAAGGCCAGCCTGAACTGTACAGCGAGACCCTGTCTCAAAAAGACAAAAAAAAAAAAAAAAAAATTCTCCTTGATCTGTAAGAGCAGCAGCTTCACATATCAGGTGTTCTAAACTTTGCTAGATCTAGAATTTTCTTCCATTTCCAACTGACATAAATATCAACACTGGAATTTCAACAGCACTTTAGAAGAAAATTGATCTTTTAACTGATCAGCTCAAAAAATGACATATTATCATAAATCAAAAAAAATCAGGTTGATTTACAAATTAGCTATTAAACTTGTGCCTAATTTATATTTAAAATTTAAAAGGGAGAGGCTGGGGATATAGCTCAGTGGCATAAGCATATGCCTGGCAAGCACAAGGTCTGAGTTTCAATCCCTGGCACCACACACGAAAGAAAGAAAGAAAGAAAGAAAGAAAGAAAGAAAGAAGAAAGAGAGAGAGAGAGAGAAAGAAGAGAGAGAAAGAAAGAAAGAAAGCAAGAAAGAGAGAGAAAGCCAAAACTTGGGCATGGTAATGCATGCTTCTAATCCCAGAACTCAGGAGGCAGAGGCAGAAAGATCAATGCAAATTCAAGCAACTTAGTGAGACCCTATCTCAGAGAGGCAGAGAGAGCCATGTACATGCAATGGCTTAATCTGCATGATGGACAAGAATAATATCTCCAATTATAGATTGAAAAACACAAAGAAACAAGCTTGTAGGATTTTCCAAAGCTCAGCATAGAGGGCCGGAACAGTAAAGTTCTTCCTCTAAGGGCAGCTCTGACACTCCCACATCAGTGTCATTGGAATTTTACTTAGGTTGTAAAGAGTGTTCCCTTGAGTAGTTCCCCAAGGGAGATAGTTTCTACCACACACTTTCCCAGGCTAGTGCAGTTGGCGTTGCAGTGAAGGTGTGAAGAAGAAACAACTCGGGAGTTTATTCAAGTGATTCTTAACCACTGGTAATCAGTCTTGGAAAAATTAATTAAAAACATGTACAGCTAACATCTATTCCCTTTAACTTCCTACAATGTCTCCTCTCATTCCCTCTTTGAACCCACGTGACAAACACACAAGGAAGGTGGCATTAAAGGACAAGGATCTTCATAAATGCTGGATTGCTACACAACTCTGACACACCTGCCCCACCACCACCAAAACATCCACATTGGGCCACAATGGCTTCTACGAACATCTGTGTACTAAGCAACAATACAAAAAACAAATCCTGACTCCACATGGGAAATTCACTAGCTGTCATGGTTTAGGGTTTTTGCAAGATGAACAATATAGTATAGGACATGTTCTATCATAGTATTTTATAATAAATCATCCAAGAATCATTACAAGAAATGCAGTAAATCTGTCCACTACAACACACTTAAAGACTCCAGCTTGAGTGTCTAGATCCTAATATCCTGCATGAGTTCGGCTGAAAACGTAGCACTTACAACAGTGCCTCCCACAGGCCCAACTGGAGGCCTAGAGCCCACCATGAAGTCTCATGCAGGCCTGCTTCATGGATCTCTGCTGGGAAGGTCCAAAGGTCAGTGGTGGAAGCTAGGAAGTCTATGCCAGCAGAATGAAGGATCTGTGCTAGCAGGCTGAGGAATCTGAACTGGAGCTAGGAAGCAATGCTCAAGGTAAGCTCCAGAGCTCCTCCAAAAGTACCACAGCCGTCTTCAGCAATAGTGAGGGCCTGAGCTCCTCCAGTGAAGCAGAAAGCCAAGTTCCCACCATAACAAGCTTCTTCATGAGGCAAAGCAGTGCACCATCTTTCCCTCCAGAGCCAAGAAGCGATGAGGACCCAAGCTTCTCCAGAGTTCATCAGGAAAGCCAGCATGACAAGGTCTTCCAATAGAGCAGCCCAAGAGAACTAGCAGCTTCCTACAGCTCCAACCGCTTCTCCAAAGAGCATCCCTAACAGCATTTTGCAGCTGCTCTTGTTCTGCCTCTATGCTGCTTACAACAATCCTCACTCAGGTGGGTCTCAAGCACCCAGTAACACACTAGTTTAATTCAGCTGAGTATTATAAGTTGACCACCTGTTAGAAATTCACTACACCAGCATTCCAGATTTCTATTAAAAAGTAAATATTCCTGACAGGATGTGCCTTCTAATTTAACATACTATTTCATATTCTTCAACAGGACAAATGCTAAGATGTTGCAGCATTCCAGATGCTCAAACTATTTAAACTATTATTTAGGGCCCGGCAGGATGTCTCAGTGGTCTAAAGCGCCTGTTTGGGAAAGCTTGGGCGGCTTCAGGGACCGCGGTTCGATCCCCGGCACCACATGCTATGCCAGCCCTGCCCTTGGGGTGGGCTGAGCCAGCCATAAAAATGAGTGAATAAACAAACAAAGGTTCTGAAACAAGAAAAAAAATAAATAAATAAAATTAAATAAAAGAAAAAAAAAAAAAGAAAGTGTTTTTTTAAAAAAATAAATAAATAAACTATTATTTAAATAGTTAACCATTCAAAAGATCACTTTCACTTCTGGAGCCCTGGATTGTAAAGGTTCTTTTTCCAGAGCTCTACCACAGTGGTGAAAACACTCAACCCTTTAGTCTACTTAAAGGGATTGGGCCATGCAGTCACATCCTGTGTGAAGGACAGTACACCAGGAGCCAGCGTCCTGCACATCCACCTCCTCCTGCTGCTGCTGCTGGCTGTACTGAGTAGGCCCTTGCTGGTCAGAACCTGGGTAGTGATCATTTGCAAATGACTTTACACAGTAGGTTTCAGAATTATCAATTATACATCTTAAATGTCTTTGTACTGCAAGAAAATGGGTTCCCTGGAAAAGAGGTGCCTTATTTAATTCTGGATTTAGTATTGCGTTCAGAAATAAAAATTGAAACAGACATGAAAAGACATTCCCATTTTAGTTACTTTATACAAAAAAAGGAATACAACAAAAACCCTATGAAATCAACCACACAAAAATAGAACTTTCTTTTTCATGCTTTTAATGTTAACAAAACATTTTTTAAATGTTTTAAATCTTTTATTCATTTATTTAGCACAGGGTCTTGCTATGCAACTAAGACTCATAGTAATCCTCCTGTCTCAGCCTCCCCAATGCTGGAATTACAAGCACGCACTACCATGCCCAGTTTTGGTGGCTGGCACAGTGTAGCCACAGTTCCAAGACTACCACAGTACTCAGTACCAGGGATTGAACCCAGGTCCTGCATTTGCTAAGCAGGCACTTAGACTGCCAAGCTGTCTCCCCACCCCAATAAAACTTTTATTAATTATCCATTTTCATTTTGGGTGGAATACAACAAGTCTTATGGGCTAGATTTTTTAATGTAGATTAGTAACTCAAAGAGGCCTTTAGAAACTGTAATCACTAAGACATAGATTCATTTTCTATTCTGAAGGTATGAAATACAAGTAACAAGTACATAAAAATCGCACAAGTACACATGAGCTCCAAAAAGGTAACTCTTTGTAGTGTCTGAATTTTAAACACCAAAAGTGAGAAAAATAGTGGCATGTCAGCTGTAGAACTGTTTCACATGGCACACCCTAAAAGCATCAACCACTACACTGTTGGTGTGCATGTACATACATACACAGGACATACATGTGCAGGTGCATGTCACACATCTAGTGTCATGCAGCACTACCAGCTGGAGATAATTCACAAGATGTGGAAAGTCATTTCTGAGCAAGTGGTGAATGTAACTGTGGTCTAGCCATCCAGTTTAGGCTGGCCTTGAATTCACCTTAACACACTATGCAGCCCAGACTGGCCTTTAAACCACAGCAATCCTCCTGCTTCAACCTCCCAAGTGCTAGGGTTATAGGCATGTGCCACCACGCCCAGAAAGCAAGTGATTTCTCTTAAGACATACACTGACATAATAAGGCTTTCTGAAGGATATCCTATGCAAAATTTCTCAAGTTTCAAGAGCATGCAGTTGAGGAGGCAAGCTCCATCATTATAAACCAAGAGAAACAAAATATTCTTTTTTTTTTTTTTTTTTTTTTTTTGTATTATGGCCAGCTCAACCTGCCCTGGGGGTGGCACTGGTGCTGCAGTGGTGCCAGGCATCAAACCTCAGTTCCTGAGGTTGCATAAGCTTTCCTAAGCAGGTGCCTTACACCACTGAACCATCTTGCCAGCCCAGCAAAATATCCTTCAGTGTGGGTGAACAGAGCTTTTTTGAGGCTGTACACCCTGCTTGCTCCTCTGAAGAGCTGCCGTGCAGGAGGCAGGCCACAGGACTCCAGCAGCATCACAAACCACTATGCACCATTGAGGTGAGCAGCTTGGGCACTGACAGCTAGACTTTTTAATGTCACACTACTATGTGACGGACTTCGGCTAGGCAAGTAAGACTGAGGCAAGGCTGGCCTGCAGGAGAAGATACATGTACACTTTGCCTGGGTGTAAAGGCAAGCTGGGACGCTAAGGCTCACAGACCGTGTGAGTCCCCCATGCTGAGAACTACTAAGAGGTAAAAGCAAACAATGGTGAAGCTCCTTCGCTCAGTACATCTCTGGGGCACTCTACCCAGCAGAGACAGCTGGGGAACTGTTGGACAGCTGGGGAAGAAGCACAGGTGAGCAGCCCAGGGCAGTGAGGACCAGGGCTGAGTCCTCCTGGGCCTGGAAGACACCACAGGAAATCGGCAGTCTTCATTGAGGCTGCCTGAGAGCCTCTGGTATACACACAGGTTTTATGAGATTTTCAGAACTATAAAGTGCCTAAAAATGGAGTCTTATTCATAGCAGCTTACGTAATATATTTTTAACATCTTTATGAGTTGCAATCTCATATCATAAAATTCACCAACTTTAAGTAGACAAGTAAATTACATTTTAGTGTGCCCACTTACTTGTGCAACCCTCACTGCTACCTAAATTCAGGGCATTTTCATCACCTCTAAACCCAACCAATCCCCATTAGCAGTATCTCCGTCATGCCCGGCCCTGAGCCCGTGGTGCTCAAACACTGCACCGCCATCTCCACAGATCTGCCCACTGCATTCACTTATTCATGGAATCCTATGGTGTGTAAGCTTCGGGGATGAGCTCCATTCAAGGCCTAACACTTGCAAGCTTCTTTCATGCTTTGGCATGGAGCATTCATTCTTCCACTCTTTTCTACAGCTGCACAGGTAGTAACTCAGAGCATGAGCAGGCCACATTTCCTGTACATATTTGTCTGTTAGACCATTATGGATAAGGCTTGAGCAAATCTGTGTGTTAACACATTTCCATATCATTACATATGTGTGTGTGTGTGTATATACATGCTGACCTTATACATATATATGTATACATATACATTTGTGTATATGTGTTCATATATAAAATGTAGCTTACCTATAATAATTAAATAATTTTATTTATAAGTACCAACATCAATTGATGAAGAAAATAAGAACATGTAAAATTAGTGTTTAATAGCATAAAACCCATAAAGACACTAAGTCAGGTACAAACCACAGATCCAAAATAGAAAGAAATTTTATACCTTTCCAACTGAAAACAATTTTAAATTAGGTAGAAATGATGACTAGCTTACAATCCCAGGAATCTGGGAGGCTGAGGCAGGACTGCAAAGTTAATAAGCCCACCCTGGACAGTTCAGTAATTACTGAGATACTATCTCAGAATAGAAAAATTTAAATGAGCTGGGAATGTAGCTCAGTGTGGGAAGGGGAGGTATGAGGCAAAAATAAATCACTTTTCCACTCTAATCATTTCTTTTCATAAAGATTTGGTCCTCTATTTTGTATATAAAACAAGAAAAACATTAAAAACAGCTAAAACTGCATGCATTCCCTGCCCCAGCTCTGCTGCCATGGTCCTAGGACCTGGGTAGAAAGTCACCTGAGGGGCAGCACCAAGAACGCTGCATGGCCCAATGTGTCATCTCCACCCTATGGTAACAGACCTATGGAAAGAACCTACTGGGCCAATTTCCCCTATTCTGTCACTGAGAAAACACACTCAGCTCCATCCATCTACTGAGTGTTCACCACTCACAACCTGAATCCAGCCTCCAGGGAGGAGAAGCTCAGGACAGATGGAAACCCATGGGTGGTGAGTAGCCCATGTGGGGCCTCAAATGTCATCTCCAGCAAGATTCGTCCATGTTCACCCTGAGCCAAGAAGCACTTCACATTAGCCAGCTTCTCTCTGTGAACCTCATATCCTAAATATTTCTATTTACTTCTGGCCGTGCCCCAAGGATCCCATCTGACAACAGTCCAAGGCGCCAGACCAAAGCTAGGTGTGCTTTGGGCCAGATTCCTACACGGACCTGGCCACCTGCCCTGAACCTGCCCCAGTGCAAATCCTGGGGCTACACTCTGCTTGGTCTGTACATGACACTGAATACTTTTCAAATAGCTGACATAAAGATCTATGTTCCAGGTACTCCATAGTGCACTGAACCTTACATCCACTTACAAACGCATTGGTGTCAACATGCCAAACACAGAACTTAGATTCCCTGAAATTAGTTAAGTCCCTGATTAGTCTTTGTGCATGGGAATCTAGCTGATGTGTTTATTTTCAACTGTGTATCTACTTAACCTTTGTCACTACTATGTGACAGACTGCAGCTAGGCAAGTAAGACTGAGGCAAGGCCAGCCTGCAGGAAAAGATACAGCTCCACGTGTACATACACATGCACACCCATGTGTATGTGCATGCATGCACACACACACATGTGCTCTGCCAGGAATAAGCAGTTCCCTAGACCAACACTGGAGTTCCAGGAGTCCCCAGGAAAGGCACAAAGGAGGACGGGTCCAGAATACCCTCCAGAACAAAGACAAAGAGGGAGGCACACTACAGGCAGGAAGAACAGAAACTGCAAAAAGGATGGGGTGCAGGGCCCAGGGGACACTAAGAAGCAAAGGGCTCCCTACAAAGAGTGTCCAAACAAGACCACAGGGCCCTGGAACAGAAGACGACAAGGAGGTCCAGATTTTGGAAAGATCAGCCTTTCACCCACATTCACATTCTTATTTCTTGAGAGGAAAGTGTTATCAAAATAAAAATAAAAAAATTCATTCATTTCACTACTTTATGCTTGGCTCTACTTTCTCTCCATCTCTGCCACAGCGTAACTTTTTCCTTAAAGGTTTAAGTAAGTGTACAATGCATAACATGCAAGCACAGCTTTCTGCACAAATGAATTACATGCCAACCACAAGATTGTTCATAAGGACTATGATTCACATGGTTTTTGTAATTAATAACCTCAAAAAAGAAACATCTTCAAAAGTTTCTGGTCCAAACTGAAGCTATTTTTTAAATAACAAATAACTCTTATTTAAGAGATAGAAGTGCCCAATATCAGAGGCACAGATAACCAATTTGTAGTGAAAGTATCACTGACAACTCTTACATTCTCTGCCTCACGTATACACAGATGCACTGTTCATCTCACTGAGGTATTATAGTATATGCAAATATTAATATTCTACCCATTTTCAACTAAATCACAAACTATCTTTTTTAAGTCAAGAGGAAAAACTCAAGCAGGAAGAAATGAGAACTTAGGAGCCTTTCCCAAGGATAAAACTGCTTAGTCAATGAAACAAATTAGTGATTCATTCCATTTTTACTGAGGAGCTGAAGGTACAGCTCTGAAGAGCTTCATATTCACCACTCTGTCCAATCCATAACTCCACAGGCTCTGTACCAGTGACGGCGAACCTTTCAGAGCCTTCCATGACACAACCAGCCCACCAAAGCACTCATGCCATAGGGTGACCACTTCTGCTATGAAAAGTTGGCTTGCTCAAGGCCAGACTTCCAACACCATCCAGAGAAGGTGAAAAAAGACAGAGACCGTGAAGGAAGACAGCCTCATTGCTCCCTGCCATTCTTGTCCCGAGTGCCCTCTTGTCTGGTCTACTGCTTAGCAGCCGGGGCTTTATACTTAAAGCAGTTCTCATGTAAGCAAGTGCTCAAGCCATCTTCCTAGAGACTATTGCTGCCCTAAATATACCAGGTCTCCCTGCACCACCAAGGTGAAAAAATCCCAGTCTTCCTAGGCAGGATCCTGACCTGTCAAGGAATGCACACTGCCCCAGCTGCCTCAAAGGCTCTGTCCACACTGTTCCTCTGGTCCCAGAACATCCTCCCTCCCATTTCTTACGAAACAACAGGCAGCACTCCCCAGGCCCACAGACCCAATCTCTGTGAACCTGCACAAGCTAAACCCTCACACCCCCACCTGGCAAGTGCTCTCTGAGTCATCCACTACTCACAAAGCACTGTCCTAAATCAACTACCAAGCCCAATACAAACCCTGGTGACATGACAGCCCCCTCCCCATGCCATAATGGTGCCTCCCATCTCCAAATGCCAGAAACTACTATCTCATCCCCTCCTGCTGCCAATAAGGCCTCCCACCACCTGTTAGTTTATACTGTCTTCTTCCCATCTTCCTGAGTGTAAGATTTTAGCCCTCCATGTCTTCAGAAAGCACAATGCTTTGTACACAGCCCTTCAACAAACCCACACACACCCAGCTGGCACTATCCCTGTATTCAGCAGGAATCTAAGTAGCAAGCCACAGGCCCAAGGACAGACACATACATGATCAGTCCTCAGATGGGAAGCACACAGGAGGCATGTCCAGGTAACATGGTTCCCACATCTAGCACAGAACACAGCTCAGCAGGCTCTGAATGAAGATGGAGGAGGAGAACAACCAGCCACTGTCACCCATCAGTGATCAAAACCACAATGCTTCTCACTGAATAAAGAAAAATGTTACATATGACTACAGTTAGGGTAAACCTTCAAATAGTTGCTTATTGGGACATTTCTAGCACTAAGTAATACCATTCTGCTGCCCAGAAAAATTGATTTGCTTAACCTGAAGACAAAACAGCTCAAATGTACAACAACAATGCCAAAAATTAGCCCTGGCATGCCAGAGAATGCTTACTACAGAGAAAACCCTGTTGAGTTGGAATCTTTCTCTTTTTTCTCTCCCCCTCCACCACCACCCTTTGGATTTTTTTGTTTTTTTTTTTTTTTACAATAAACATGATCTGCTCACATTTTCCCCCACCAGATGGAAGTCCATCACGCCACATGTCACCTAGCAACCTAACCACTACTTTACAGCTACCCAGCTAGCCAATTCTCCACAAAAAATTTATCTTGTTTGGTTAAAAGTCATAACATTTATTTGCTTTGCAATCACTTTACATGGGATTGGAAAGGTAGGAAGAGACTAAAGATCAATTTTAATCATTACCTATCAACTGAGGAGAAAAACTTGCACAGGGATTTGGAAAATAGGTTCTGGCAACATTTAAAAGTCAACAGCCTTCCTTGTAATCCAATTATTGAATTTTGTGTAACTGCAAAAGGCACAACTTCAAACTAACCTACTAAATGTGAACTGCACTTAGAAACACTGAATTAATTCTGGAAAGCCCTGCATCCTCTCTGTGGTGCCTGTCCTTTAGCTCCAGCTCCAATGTCACATGCCTTTCCTGCCTGCCCCTCTCCACCCATCACTCACACATGCCTTTCACTCTTGAGCTTCCTTCCTCCTAAGGATCCTGTCCCGGACCACATACTATTCCTATGCTCCCAAGGCCTCATGAAACAACACAGGTCCCTCTGCAACCAACATATCTCAACTCCCCACTCACATCCCGGGGCACCCTTTCTTCCCCAGAAGAGGACACACCACCCCATGTGTCCCCTTCACCCAGGGGCCACACCAAACCTCTGTGTTCAACTGTAACACCCACTTCCACACAGCAGCTAGTGAGTCCCTAAATGCCCAGCATCCAGGTCAGTGCCTTGGACATAATAAATGCTTAATTTTGTGGAACAAATTGATGATTCGATCAATCAAACAACTCCACACAGGCAATTCAACTAATGTTCATTGGGTACATGATGAAACATGACTAATTTTAAGCATGTGAAATTAGCAATGTGGAAAATGCCCATCACATCTGCTCTACTTGGGAACCACAGCATTTCGGCAAAGCACATCATCACACACCTCTCCCCTTTGGTGACTGACAACGTTGGTTTCTAGAGGACACGACCAGCTCATTCATTTGGAACACTGAAATCATAAGCTGGCATTCATAAACAATCCTTGGAAATGCTACATGTGAGATTAGAGGGACTCCCGCCACAGCCAGCTTTGGAAGATAAACAGCTGCCCCATTTCCCCTCATTCTGTTTGATTTTCAGGAAGACCAACCGCCTGTGAGGAACATTTTACAGCTGTTTATAAAGTCACCCTCATCCATCTTTGTATCAGGTTCCTAAATAGCTACCAAAATTATCTGTAAAAGGCTAAATGTATGCTATTTTTCAAAAATGTGTCAAAATGAAAATAACGTTGCAGGATTTTTCTTTTTCGTTTTAATCTCAGGGAAAATTGGAGAATATCACCTCAAACAACAGCCACAAAACTGGGCAGACAAAGCCACCTTCCCCTCACTCACCGTCCTGGACCTACGGAGCCAAGCTCCTCCACTGTGGGGAGCAGACAGGAGCAGACTGCGAGCCTTTCCCCAGAGCAGAACACAGCACAAAGGAAATATCCTCAGGTGCTGGGGACCAACTTCGTTCTGGGCTGTTGTCAAACCAGACAAGGTCGATATAACAATTTAACAGAACGCCTTTTCACTCTGACACATTGTAGAGGAATGCAGTTCAGTGGAGACAATGTTATCACCCCACCAACGGGAGGAAAATCTGCACTCTGGGATCGGCCCGGACCACGCGGAGCCGGGGCTCCTACAGGTAAGCGCAGAGGCCCCGGCAGAACTTTCCACTCGGCGGCGGAGGTCGGGCCGCCCCGGACCCCAGCCTCGAACTCCTCTGCGCCCCCGCCGCCCGCCGTCGAGCGTGCCCCGGTCCCCTCGGACGCTGCGGGCTGGCGGGGAGCTGGGGTGCTGGGGAGGGGAGCGGCCGAAGCCGGGGACACCCCGGCCCCAAGTTTCCCCCGCAGCCCCTGCCGCGGGGCCTGGAGCCGCGAGAGGCCTGGAGCTGGATTTGCAGGGCGCGGGCCGCGAGCACAGACGGGGGCGCGGCGGGGAGCAAGACTGGGCCCGGCCGGCGAGGAACTCGGCGGGCCGCTCCGGAGCGGGGGGCGCCCGCGAGGCCCGGCCGGGCGGCCGCGCTCCTCTCCCCGCCTCCCGCTCCCGCCTGCGCTTCCAGGAAGCGCCATATTGATCCCGGCGCCTTCCTCCCGCCCCGGCGTTCGCCCGCCAGCCCGCCCGCCCGCCCCGGCCCCGCACCTTGGCGATGGCCTTCCGGTAGCGGGTCACCGCCTGCTGCACCAGGCTGCAAACTTTCATGTGGCCGTCTCCGCACGGCACGACCACCCGGGTCCTCCCGAAGCACACGGTCACTTTCATGCCGCCGCCGCTCGCTGGGACGCGGCCGGACCGGGGAAGAGGAGAGGGGTCCGAGCGGGGACGCTAGGGGCGCGGGCGGGCGGCGGCGCGGGGCACCCGCCGGGCCACCATGTCAGGGCCGCCTCCGCCCGCCTGCCTGCGCGCCTGCCTGCCTGGCCACTGGCCCCGGCGCCCGCAGCTCCGGCCACCTGTTCGGCGTCTCGGCGCTCGGCGGCGGCGGCCCGGGCCGTGTGGCGCTGGCACTGGAGGCCGGCGAGGGCGGGGAGCGGAGGCGTTTGGGGCGGGCGCACAACACCGCGCACATGCAGAGGAGGCGGGGACCCCGGGCGCCCCGCCCGGCCTCCCCGCCCCTCCCAAGGCACGCGTCCCGCACGCCCCGCGGCTCCCTTTGTCACTTTCCACCCGCTTCCTCGGGTTGGAGGGTCTGGGTGCAAGAGCTCCTAGGGGAGCTGCGCCACCCCTGGGGTCTGTTTCTTCTTCTCCTCCCTCTTTCCTCCTTTCTTTCTCCTCAGCTTTTTCTTCTTGCGCAGCCACCCTGCAGCGCGGGTTCTGTGTTAAAAACAGGAATGGATCGGGCTCCCACACGCCCCGGCCTTTCTCCAGAGACTACTATTTACCTCCAAGGTTCTTGCTGACCCGCGCGCTTCAATGTTAGAACTTATACATCAGGAGTCCTGATACGTTGGCTTCTTGGAAATTCTGCCACATCAGCAATCCTGAGGGGATGTTGAGCGAGGGGGTCCCTAGGCCAGGACGCAAAGGCGCTGCGCAGTTCCAAGAGTTACCTATGAACGAATGGGTTGTTTTCTCAAAAAGTAAGGAAAAAGAAAGAAAGAAAGAGAGAGAGAGAGAGAGAGAGAGAGAGAGAGAGAGAAAGGAAGGAAGAAAGAAAGAAAGAAAGAAAGAAAGAAAGAAAGAAAGAAAGAAAGAAAGAAAGAAAGAAAGAAAGAAAGAGGCCAAGTCAAGAAATGCAACAGAATCCTATTTCTGGACTTAGTCCGGGCCTGATGGCTAAATAACTCAATGACATTGCTTTTAAAGAATGGCAAGTATCAGCAAAGAGTCACTGGTGACCAAAGTCTGTCCCAAACTATGCTAAATTCATGTTCCCAGTTTTTTTAGGGTATGTGAAAGCAGCAGAGCTCGCGTTGGCCACTCATCCCAGACTACGCGCACTCCTACAGAGGAAACCAGAGGGTCATCGGCTTCCTGGAATCCCCGCACTTCCGGGGACCTTACGCTGACCAGGGAGGGGGCAGTCACTTGTCCTAGGGAACACTGTACTTCATAGTCATCTCACAGTCTTCAACAACTCGCCCTTCCCTCATCGTGTCCCAGCGGTGCTGCGTTACACCATCCCCTCACCCTCCTGGATAGTGACCCTAGGCATTTTCCTGAGTCCCACTAGGAAGCTCCAGGCAGACCAGAAATGGCCCGAGTTCCTTCTACGTGGTCCTGGGGAAGACTCCACACACTCCTGATGGGCCACAAGATTCAACATTTTTACTCAGGAACAAGTAAGTTTGTAACTACTGCAACAACTATTGCTGAGGTTTTCTTGATTCTTGCTACCTGAGTCCACTCCTGGGAGAGGATACATTGTCTGAGAGGTAGGTCTTTTCAAAAGCAAATTTCAAGTGAAAGTGGAGCTTCCTTCAGTAATAGCTAAAGTACCTCAGACATTACACCTATTTAGATTCAAATCTTCATTCTACAATGCCTTAGGGCGCTCATTCCCTCTCTCCAACTTCAGCTTTACTACCTAAGAAGTGAAGCTGATGAGATCCCTCTCATAAATTATGCGAATTACATAAAATACCTTTTTTTTTACTATCTTGTTTCTTTCTTTGGTAACAGGAATCAAACTCTGAGCCTCGTGCTTGCTAGGCAGGTTATGCTACTGAGCTACATCCCTTACCCTAAATAAAATAACTTTAAGTCAGCACATACAGCTGGGCTGGCAGGAGGACAGAAAAATTTAGCCCAGCTTGGGCAACTTGGTAACTTAGCAAGACTCTGTCTCATAATAAAATAAATAAATAAGTAAATAAATGGGAAAGAGGCAGGGGGATGGGTATGCACCTCAGTGCAAAGACCTTGTGCTCGATTTCTACTACCACTAACAAATAACAGTACATGCTGCTGTGTGGAGGTGTGTAACATAGAACAATTCTAGTTGACAAATGATAGAGTACAGGAAAGAGAAGGATGATGATACAGGGGTTGGGAAGAAAATGTCAGAGGCTCAGAGAAATTTCTAAAAAGGTGACAGCAATACTTAGGACATGGGCCAGGACTAGAACCAAAAACTAGTGCTCCTGATTCTAGGGCATTTAATTCCGACTAATTCTGCTCCATCTGCAGTTTAGCAAAGACAATGCATTTGGAAAATAGTGAAATTTCACTGAGTTACACAATTGAGTAAGAGAAAGACAGATTAGAGGTCAAAATCAGAAAACTCTGAGGGCCAGTGAGATGGTTCAGCTTAGGAAAGCTTAGGCAACCACAGAGACCTTAGTTCAATTCCCGACACCACATGCTGCTCCAGCCCCACCCCTAGGGCAGGCTGAGCCAGCCATAGAAAGAAAGAAAGAAAGAAAGAAAGAAAGAAAGAAAGAAAGAAAGAAAGAAAGAAAGAAAGAAGAAAGAATTCTGATTAACTGTATTTCACAAGTACAAGCAACATCAGAGCATCTGTGCACCACTTTGCTAACATCCATTACTTTCACTGTTAGTAAGGTTCAGACAGTTTCCAAATACCATCTATAGGACTAATGATAATCATGGCTATTCAACTCACCAGCAAAGCCTATTGCTGGTGAGAAACATAATCTGAACTACACATATAATACTGAATTTTCTCATAGCCTGGGATGAAATTCATCTTTAATGAGATAGTCTAACCCAATGCATACTACAAACTATTATTTCAACAAGCAATCTATTTCTAGGAAGCATTAGTCTTTTGTTTGGCAGTTCCTTTGTGTAGTGGAGATTCTCAGCGCATCTCAGTTTGGACTGGCCACATATGTAGGACTCAATGGCTACCCATGGCTAGGGGCTACTCAAGGGACAGTGTAGTGCTAAAAGTATGATGTGGATGTACTGGCTTCCCTTATGGTAATAATTGCTGAAATGCATGCTTTGTAATTTTATTTGTGTGTGTGTGTGTGTGTGTGTGTGTGTGTGTGTGTGTGTGTTTTGTTTGGTTTTGTTCAGGTCCTTTGTTGTCTTGAGCTGATTTCACAAACTTCATGACAGATAATGGTTCTGTTTGACCAACATACTCAACTAACATTTAACCATAAAGCCTGACTAGGGCCAGTCTAACTTCATGCCTATAAAATATTCAGCTTGACCAAATTGCCTCAGGTCTTAGGTAAGCATAAAATCAAACCAAGTCCTCATATGAAGCAAAATTATGGAAGGGTCAATTGTTACATAAGTATTTGATAATGTATTTACTTTTTTTGCCATCCTTGCCCTATTTCTGAAATTCTGCATATATCTGGTGATAGACATTGTGACCCTTCCTTGTTTTTCTGGTTTACAGTTGATTAATTTCAGTTGATTTTTTTAATGCCCTCAAGAGTTCTGAGAATTAGGGTTTATCTGGCACTGGGCCTATCAGCACATGGGCAGGTGTAACCACATGGGCTATATAATTTCAGTGACATCCAGTTGTACTCACATGCACCCTGAAATAGATACGCATATATTGTGTAGGGACAGCATTATATTACCCAGTGTCTCACCCTTAGAAAGTTAATAATTAAGAATAAAGAAGTCATGTTGAAGACTTTTTGAATTTCAGTCATACTTTGAAGATTATAATTATCTCTGGGGCATGTCACATACCTGTTAGTGACTACTCTTAGATGTTATACTTAGGTAACGTTAATTTCATATGCCTAGCCTCACCAGAGTTTAGTCTGAGAGAATGAGATCATTCATTTGATAAATACTTATCCACCTGTTTTGTATAAGCCCCACACTGTATACGAGGTTTATAAATTCATCCCTCAAGAGGTCCTAGGCTGGCAAAGATCTTAGGAATGCACTGAAAGCAATGGAGAGTATAGGACTGACATTTCTCTGGGTGCTATTGGTACCCAGAAAAAGCATTCCCTCCTCCTGTAAGAGAAAAGGACAGAGGAAGAAGCAGATTATCTAATACTGTATAAGAGAAACATAATCTGAACTACATATATAATACTGAATTTTGTCATTGCCTGGGATGAAATTCATCTTTAAAGAGATAGTCTAACCCAATGCATACTACAAACTATCATTTCAACAAGCAATCTATTTCTAGGAAGCATTAGTCTTTTGTTTGGCAGTTCCTTGGTGTAGTGGAGATTCTCAGCACATCTCAATTTGGACTGGCCACATCTGCAGGACTCAATGGCTACCCATGGCTAGGGGCCACTCAAGGGACAGTGTGGTGCTAGAAGTGTGGGAGTGCTGGGTGGAGGACATATGCAAAACAGAGGACCTGACTCCTACAAAGAACGAGCTCTCTGTGGGCAAGACTGTCCCAGAGAGCACTGGCCCCAAGGTCACCCCAAGCTCGTGCACAAGGGTGAATGCAAATGGGTGAAGGAGGCGGTGTGCACCTGCAGCAGTGAGGGGCACGGCATTCCTGACACAGATGTACACTGCAGCACAGTAGCATCACAATGTTTTGTGTGAAACACAGAGATTCGGAAAATGAGAACTGGCCTGAGTCTCAGCACAGCTGTGCAGTTGTCAGTACTGTGATAGGAGTCTAGAAGCAGATTTTCCCAGTGTCACCTGAGCTCATGTGCCCATACACTGAGAATAATGGCAAACCATGGAAAAGGAAGCAGGAAAGAAAACAAAGAGATAAGACGGTCCTAAAGGCTCCCCAGCCTGCCACAAGGAGTCACTAGATGGAAATGTACCAGGGATAGTTCTCCCAGGAAGAGGACCCCTGGCCAAGTCTCCTTTTCCACTCAATTCCAGGGCTGCAACTTTGTCTGGTAAACCATTATCATTGCAACAACAGCTGACAGCATTCTAGGATTGCAGCACCTCTACCCGTGTGTACCAGTGGTGTGTATCCAGCTGCTCAGCTGCCTAGTGTAACTCCGGGTTCATCAAATGTTAGGAAATACATTAGGTCTCCTCTGGGTGTGGAGAATTTCCCTTCCCACTGCTGTTCTCATTCCCACCTCATGTGCTGCAGGTCTTTCAGAGCTTGCCAGCCTTGGGTACTCTATTACAGTAATAGTAAGTGGGCTAAGACACACTTAGTGGTGCTGCTTCCAGCGCTTCCAGGGAGCCAGAATAGGACAGCAAGGATGAATGCTTCACTGACTCCACAGCCGCAGCCTAGGGGCCACTCAAGGGACAGTGTGGCGCTAGAAGTGTGAGTGCTGGGTGGAGGACATATGCAAAGCAGAGGACATGACTCCTACAAAGAGTGAGCTGTATCCCAAGACCTTTTTAAAAATTATATTTTATTTGAGACAAGTTCTTGTTAGGTCACTAAGTTATACAGACTTGGCTCAAACTCGTGATCTTCCTGCCTCAGCCTCTCACTCAAAGTGCCAGAAATATAAAACCTGCACAACTACACCAGGGAAAGAAGAATTCTTTGTTTAAGTAGCAGATCTAGGCATCATCTTGACTTTAGGTAGCAGTTTTATAAGGTAGATGACATTATGATCCATAAGTTGTTATTTTTTTAAAAAATGTCAACTGTGTACATGGCAGCTGTTCGTTTGGAGCAGGAGTTGCCCACTACAAGTGGAAACTTGGGCCACCACTTATTTTTGTATGACCTAAAAATGACTTTTTACATTTTTAATGGTTCTAAAAAAATTCATAACAAGAACAATATTTTGTGGGACTAAAATTAACCTGAAATCCACATTATAGCACTTCACAAATAAAGATTTATTGAGACACAAGCATGTTCACTCATTGTACCTTGTCTGTGGCTGCTTTTATTTTCATAAGCAGATAAGCAATTGTAACAGAGATCACAAAATCTAAAATACTCAAGCAGAATATGAGTCCTGGGTAGACAGGAATCAGTGTCTGGCTTAGAGTAATGTGTGATATGAATTTCAGGCCAGTTCTTTTTTTTTTTCTCGGAACTGTGGGTCAAACTCAGGACCTTGCACTTGCCAGGCAAGTGCTTATCTACGGAGCGATCTCCTCAGCCCTGAAACCTATTTTCAATCAGCATCCTTAGTGATTCAAATCACCAGATAAGGTCAGTAATCAATACTTTTGCTGTCAAAAATGGGCAGAATGGGACCAGGAATATACCTCAGTGGTGTAGCACCTGCCTGGCACATGTGAGGTCCTCGGTTTTATTCCCAGTGCCAAAAAAAAAAGGGGGGAGGGGCAGAAGAACGTGGTCAGACATGAAGTGATCAGAGAATGGGAAGAGAGATGTTTGTGTGTCAAACATGGTGTCTTGTTTTTGTACCTCTGTGCCCTTCACCTAGACCACTCTAATTAAAGATTCCTGTCCATCCTCCCATATCGCCTCCTCTGTGAAGGTATCAGCAGAATCCCTCCACAGTGTTTCTTCCACATCTGTGCTCCTGTTGTTTTCAAGCAGTTCAATTATTCACTAACAATTATTCATTAACGAATTATTTGATTATTCATTAACAAATACTGAGTGTCGGCTGTGTACCAGGCATTGTTCTAAGCACCTGGGATGAAACCATGATGAAATGATTACAAATCCCTCCCTCAGATCATCTTGTCTTGAACTTATTCTTCTAGAACTTTAGTCCTGTCTTAGTTTATAGCAGTAGTTGTCAAATGGTGGTCCTTGGATCATGGGTGGCAGTAGCAGCCAGAGACACTAGAAATGCAGGGAGTTAGCTCAGGGACATAAGTGCCTGCCTGGCAAGTGCAAGGTCCCCAGTTTGACCCCCAGTACTGCCAAAAAAAAAACACTAAGAAAAGAAATGCAGATTTCTGGCCAGCTTCCCCAAGCCTAGGGTGGGAGAAGTCTAGATTTTAAGACCACCCCCCACAATCATCTTGAAACCAAAGTTTGGGCACGTTTCCATTTGAGCCAAGGTAATGTAATGTCCTCCTGCTCCTGCTCTTCCTCTTCTTCCTCCTCTTTCCTTCTCCTTTTCCATCAGTACCTAGAAACCTGTACTTGAACAGTTCTTAATTCATGTGTTGATTACATTATTGAATGGAGGAGTTAATTTAGCCCTTTGGGGCACCCAGAGTACTGGGGAACAAACCCAAATAAATTGCACAGACATCTTTAGTTTTGTGTAATTGAAGTCAGGTTAACCTGCTTGGTGGCCCCGGCCTGTTAGCATGTAAAGAGGCAGAGGCAGGAGGACTGCAAATTTAACTTCAGCCTGGGCTGAGTTTAACAATTTAGCAAGACTATGTCAAAATAAGAAATTACAAAATGGACTGGGGATGTAGTTCTGCCCAAAAGTCCTGAGCTCCATCCCCAGTACTGGGAAAAGAGAAAAAGAAACCAATTTAAACAATGTCAAGAGAACAAGTGACACCAAGCCAAGCAGCAGGCACAGTGGAGCGCTCTGCAGATCCTGGGCTCTGCAGGGGTTTGGCGCACACGCATGCTCGCTCACCTGCATGTCGCGTGTCCTGCCCCATGAACGGCGGAGGTGTGCAACTGAAAACAACCGTCTTTCTGGACAGGAGGGCAGAGCCCTCCCAGTTAGAGCAGGTGGCAGGGCACAGACAGTACATTTGCAGCCAGACAGACCTGTGGAAAGGGTGGGGGACATGGCGGGAGCTCCCGGGACTCACTAGTTGCTCCTCCTCCGGGCAAACCCCATAACCAGCAGAGATTCTAGGGACGCCCTGCCTCTGCAGCTGTGTTCTCTGGTCTTGGCCTCAGTGGAGAGCTCCTCCTGTGCCCTCCACGGGGCTGCCAGGACACTCCTGGCATGGCCTCTGTCAGAGCACTCCAGCCCCTGGTGGGGTCATCCTGCCGTCCCGCATGACCTCCGGGAGCCCTGAGCCTCAAGCCATGGGCTCAACACCGCCAAGTCTCTGAGTTGCTTCGCTAGGAGCCCGGACTGCCCAGTGTCAGCAGGCAGCGCAGATGTATGAGCGGCAGAGTCAGTGCATTTTCCCAGGGGCGGCACCTCCTGGTCAGGATCTTTTCCTTCTCTAGGTGCTCCGGGTTACCTGGGTCACAGGCCTGGATCCTAGCCCTCCATCTCTCCCAGCGCCACCAATGCACGTGCTTCCATGGCATACTTGTACGGCGTCGAATCTCTGTAAAAGGTTTCATTCATGCCACTTTTACTAGACACTTAATGTGTTACTAAGGCCTGATTAGAGTATAGCACTGTAGGATGCAGTTTTTCCAGGTTGTTCTCTTTGGCGGGTGGCTAGGAGGCCGCTGAGGTATCCAGGCAGTAATGCCACAGTACCCTGCTAACAGTGGAACACAGATAAGAAAGTTGCATCACAGGCGGTCAGAGAAAGCTTCCAGGGAAGGGTAATTTTAAAAATGGGTGATTGGCCACTGGCTACTTAGGAAGCTATAGATCTGGACAAAGGGCGGGGGTGGGGGGGGGTGGTTACAGGCAAATCTCAGTTCCTTGAAGAAAGACTCAGAAAAGACTTGGAAGGTGCCCATCTCTTGAATAAAGTGAAAAACCAAAGATAATTAAAGTTCAGGACTGTAAAACTTGGGAAAGGATGGGTTGGGGTGGGCCAGTATGACAATCAGCTGACACAGCAGTTTGAAGGTGAGGAGAGGTGTTCAGATCATAAAGATGTGGAAGAGTAGAGGACAACATGGAATACAGTTCAGGAGGACTTTCCCAGGGGCAGGAGGCAGCCACGGACCAAAGCCTTCCACAAATGCTCCACCACTGAGCACAGACGCTGCTGAGGACATTCAGTAAAGACTATATTCATATGGCTTTATTGTGCCACATGGATTTTTATGTAATTATTCCGTAATGTCATGGATAGAATGTGTAGTTCATCAAGAATGATCCAAGAGAACCACACATGGTGGTGCATGCCTATAATCCCAGTATTCTGGAGGCAGAGACAGGATTATCTCTGAGAGTTTGGGCTTCATACTGAGTTCAGGTCCAGCCTGAACTACATAATGTCTCAAAAAAGAGTGATCTGGGAGAGTCTATCCTGACAACTAAATCTCTTTCTACTGCAGGATTCTGTATTAGGACATGGAAGGAATATGAGATTTAAAGCCAGAAGATCTGAACTGGAGTCTTCTTCTCTCTCCTGGCAAGTTTATTGGCTGAATTAAGTGACCAGAATTAATAATGCCCTATTTCTGCATCTGCTGTAATGACTGAATGAGATCCTTAAAATGAAGCCTTTTTATAAAATGTGATGCATCCTACAAATGCTAGCTGTAGTGACTGCTGCTTCATTTTCCAGCTCGTCCTGTTTCCAACATTCTACTTTTCTGTTTTTAATTTTGAGACATCAAAGACAATTATTTTTTTCCTCCTAATATTTTAATAGATGGCCATATTTATCACTGTGGTTTTCCTGATTACAACAGCAGCCAGATTCTGTTTACATAATCCAAATATCATGGAAATAGATAAGGGCAAAAGTGAACAACATGTATGTCCCCTCCCTCCAGAGATAGCCAGGTACATGCTCTTCCGGGACATCTTTCCATAAAGCATAACAGAGAAATGTACTAGAAATGCAACTTTATTTTGTTTTTCTCTGTCCCTTCAAAGTATGTTCAATGGGAGCTTTTCTTCTGCCACCATTGGGAGTATGGCAAACCTCTCAACTTTTCTCCCACTACAAAATGCAACATTCACTCAGAAATTATGTCCACATTTTTTTTAAAGAAAACACTTCTTTCCTGACAGTGGGGAGCTCTGATTTTCTTTCCATCTGCTTCCTCACTTCCTTGTGCAGTAAGTCAAAGTGGGATGGAGAATAAATATGAGGGACAGATGGGGACCTCAATATGTGGCTGGATTTGGGGGTGCTAGGGTCTCCTTCTAGAGGTTGTTTCTGTGTTTTTTGTCTTTCTGAACTCTTTTCAGCAAAGAGTTAGGCAAAACAAGTGCAAGCAGGAACAAAGTTTTATTGAAGATAGAAAGAGAAATGGGCTCTGGAGAGCAAGTTGGGCCAAGTTGAAATAGGAAAAGAAATACAGCCGGTAGCATGAGAGCTGCCCCTGTGCGAGAGAGACACTGTGGCATGAACTCAGCGTGGACTGTCTCTGTATCCTCCACGCCTCAGGCTGAGGTGAGTGAGGTCCAGGCCACCCCATGGAAAACCTGTTGGAGTTCTTAGGAGAAAAACTGCTCTGAACATTTATCCCAGGATCCTGTAATTAACAGGCCACACCTACTTCCCCAGCTAGCTTTGCCACATGCCATCTTCCAGCTCCTTGGGCCTTTGATGGTTCCCTAAGAGTTTCTCTGATGGCAACCCTGCCCTTCCATGCCCCCTTTTGAATTTCAAAGGACAGACAGTGGCTGCCAATTGGCTTTCTCACCCTCTTGGCCAAGGTCCGCAAAAAAGGACCTTCCATGAACCAGGCAGTCAGCAGGAGCACTTGCACTTCCCAGACACACTCTCTCTGCCCTGTGTGAGTCTCCATTCTCCTTCGCTTTCTTGGTGTCAGTCAAGCACCAACAAGCAAACAGCATATGCAGAGGCTTTCTGCCCTGTCCTCCCTGCTGCCGGCCCCTCCTTCGTACAGTTCCTTCACAACTCCTCAGGAAAACACAGTTCTCACAGAGTCCTTTCTCTACTCTCCACTATTTCCAATCCAGAGCTGGAGAGAGGACTCAAGTGTCCCAGAGCCCCTGCCACCATTCACTCTGAAGATGCTTCCAGGGCAGCCTGGGATGCTCCATCTGGTGTTTAATATCTCTCAGGCCTTGATGAGACAGCTGCAGCCTAAGTCTTAATAACCAGCTCGCTGTATCAAAATATGTGTCTTCTAGCCAGATGTGGTGATGCACATCAGTAATCATAGCAC
Source organism: Myocastor coypus (assembly GCA_004027025.1). Lineage (NCBI taxonomy): Eukaryota > Metazoa > Chordata > Mammalia > Rodentia > Myocastoridae > Myocastor > Myocastor coypus. The sequence continues at coordinate 67,395 of PVJA010005524.1, forward strand.
TCAGGAAGGCTGAGGTGCAACAACCACAAACAAGTTCAAGCCCCGCTAAGATGTCTAGGGAGTAGAGAACTTAGTTATGTAGAGAAACCCTGTCTCAAAATTAAAACATATAGGGGTCTGGCGGGATGGCTCAGTGGTCTGAAGCGCCTGCTTGGGGAAGCTTGGGCGGCTTCAGGGACCGCGGTTCGATCCCAGGCACTACATGCTGCGCCAGCCCTGCCCTCGGGGTGGGCTGAGCCGGCCATGAAAGTGAGTGAATAAACAAACAAAGGTTCTGAAACAAGACTAAAAATAATAAATAAAATAAAAAATTAAAAAAAAAAATTAAAACATATAAAAAGAGCTGGGAATATATCCATAGCTCAGAGCAAAAGGCTCTGAGGTTCAGTCCTCAGGACCACAAAAACAAAGCAAAGCAAAACCAAATAATAATGAAAAGATTTGTGTGTATTCTGAGAGCCATGTCATTATAAACTCTTAATTGTAGTGATTGAATAGTAAAAAAAAAAAAAATTGAATATGAACATATTTCTATTTTAAAACCTATGCAAAGTTGCATTTTTAAATAAAATATTTTACTTTGGATACAGCGTTACAATGTATCTTTTTCACATAGTATATGCTGGGCATTTTTTCACGGTACCAGTATCTCCACCAGTACAATTTACCAGTAACAGTAAATTATTACACTTCTCCCCAAAATCATATGGAGACAGAGAAATTTTGGAGATAAAAGAATTCTGCACTATTTTTTTCTTTTCCCCCAGTACTGAGGATTGAACTGAGCACCTTCACACTGTGCTACACTTCCACGCCCACCATCCCTTTTTTGAGGGAGAAGACAAGGTCTTTCAAAGTAGCTAAACTGCCTGAGCTGGGCTTGAGCTTGCAGTCCTCCTGCCTCAGCCGTGCAGAGTACTGGGAGTATAGGTGTGTGCCGCCACAATCATCTTCTAACCTACTTTTGGAGCTTCATGTTTGGGGCTGCCTGGCAATGGTATGGTGGGAGGGAAATGTCCCAGTGGGTGGTGGGTCGGGCAGGGGGCAGTGACCTAACCACATTCCATGAAGGCTGTGATTACAGGAGCTGCCCACGGGGCTACACCCTAGTCCCTTGGGGTGCTTAGGATGCTAATTATAGAATGGGGACTAAAAATTCAATCCTGTTATCTTTTCTCAGTTCCTAAATTTATCTCCTAGTTTGACAGTCCAAATGCTTCTCAGAAAAGCACTGTTCCTTTCCAAGCCCTTCATGTTGTCCTTTCCCTCTGGATGGTTGGCACTTGGGGAGGGAAGGTGAGTGGAGATGCTAATAACCAGGAAGAATGAGGGAGCAAGAACAAGTGCTTTCACCCTGAGCCACCCTAATTCCTTCCTCTTACCTCCCTCATCTCTACTTCATCCAACAGGAGTAAGCAAAAGTTGTTATCTTAGGTCCAAAATTACATCCCCCAGGGAAGTAAGCTTATGACAAGCACTGGTGAAGTGCCACTCATGATCATTATGATGGCACTTTCTGCTCCGTGCTCATTCTGTTGCATACAGTTCATCAATGTCATAACTACTCACCAACTCTCTGGCTGTGGGAGACTCTGAACATCCTATGCAAACTGGTGCAGGCAAACTGCAGTCTCACAAAGTAGGTGCATGGTGTTAGCATGGACAATCTAAGAAGACCACTAGGTGTTAGATGAGCTTTTGGTGGGTTTTAGTTGCTATTGTTTTGAGATAGGAACTCAGTATATAGTCCAGGCTTGCCTTGAACTCACAGCAATCCATCTGCCCCTGTCTTCTGAGTGCTGGGATTACAGGCCTGTACCACCATACCCAGTTGGTGTTATACGGTTTAAAACAGAAGAGATTTGACCCAGCAAGTGGGCCCAGCAGGTGAATGAGACTGCTCTGGGCCCACTGGAAACTCATTCGACCTAGCAACAAGGCCTGGTGTGAAAACCTGAGGCAGAACTCTTTGCAGAGGTGCTAGAGACAACACCCACCTAGCTGATTGCCAGAATGGCATGGCAGGTTCACCTCCAAGGGCTGCAGCAGGAAGAAGTAGAGCACAGCAACAAGACCCAAGCCATGCCCACCTGGATGAGTTTGAACTTCGTAGATCCAGATCTGGTGCTACGGTAAGACCTTTACCAAAGGTCAGAAGGCAGGGCTATACAAAATGACAAAGAAAAAGAGCAAAGTGTGCTCTCAGGCCCTGAGCCCACCCAGAACAAGTGCAGGAGACAATAGCATAGAAGAAATTGGAAATCACACACCTTAAATCTCTGAAATAATAGCATCTGAAGTAAAGAAACAACTGCGGAAAGGTATAAAGGAAATCAAATCAGAAATCATTTCTGGAGTAAAAAATGAAATGATAGTATAATGAAAGAAGTACCAAGTGCTTCTAAAGAAGACACTGATTAAAAAATAGAGAATAGTGTTCAGGATGGAATCCTTGAATGAGCAATATAGGAAAATAATCAAATGTATGAAGTAGATTTAAAGTGCTATAGAGGAACATAAACCTTCAACCACAAGCAGGCAAAACTGTTTGAACGAAAGTGAAATAGACTTTCAGATCTTAAAGACACCATGCAGCTAGTGAAAAGGTAAGAAAAGATCCCTTAAAGACAACTAGGATGCAGGAAAAAATAATTTACCATCTGCAAGATAATGCAAAGATGAACAAAGTAAGACTAGTTGGCATCAATGACAAAGAAGGAGTCAATACAAATGATATAAAAAGACTATGGGCAGAAGTAATAGCAGAAGGCCCGGTGGGATGGCTCAGTGGTCTAAAGCGCCTGCTTGGGAAAGCTTGGGCGGCTTCAGGGACCGCGGTTCCATCCCCAGCACCACATGCTGCACCAGCCCTGCCTTTGGGGCGGGCTGAGCCGGCCATAAAAACGAGTGAATAAACAAATAAAGGTTCTGAAACAATAAATAAATAAATAAATAAAAATTTTAAAAAAAGAAGTAATAGCAGAAAACATCCCAAATATGGGGAAACAATTTGACATTCAGCTAATTGCAGCATATAGAACTCCAAATAATATCAACTTAATTAAAACCACACTCAGACATATAATAATCAAGATCCCAGAAATTCAGCACAGGAGCAGTACACTAAAAAGTTGCTAGAGAAACAGAAACAGATTACAGATCACGTTTGAAAGGAAAACCCATCGAAATAATGGCAGATTTCTCTTTAAAAACCATGAAGTCAAGAAGAGCACAGAGTTCTTCAAGTCCTCCATGAAAACAAATTCCAGCCCAGTCTGCTATACCCTGCAAAACTCTATTTCAAGTTTGATGGAGAAGTGAAATACTTCCACAACAAAGAAAAACTAAAGAATTTCATGATAAAGAAGCCAGCCATATACAGTTTATTAAAAGATATTCTAGAGAGGGATCAAAATGACCACAACTCCATAAAGGAGAATGGAAAGTACCCACCAAATAAGGCAAATAATTAAACACAAGATAAAAAGGTATATAACAGCAGTCTTTCAACTATTCTTCTGTATACAGCAGCAAAATATTTCCAGCAGCATATTCTACAAATGGACTCCTCTTGTACCCTATGGGCCATGATTCTGTCTGGGTCTACAGGGTGGTTATCAAGGAAATAGCAATAGTTCAGTCCCACAGGTGACACCTGGCCACCAGTAAGCATCATAGACACTGTACCTACCCATGATCTACTAGAGCTTTGTGTACTATCCTATCCCCAAACTGTTAGAAGTTCTGATAATATATTTGTCATTCCAGTATTTGTGTTATGTTTTATTCTTAGTAATTATTTACTACCATGGAGACTTTCTTAGTTGGTATTTTTGTATATATTAACATACTGAAATACTATGCGAGTACTCAGAACTGATTACAGATTCATACATATGATATGCAACATTCTGGCCTCTAAGTTGGACTCACGACTTGATTCAAACTTTGGAATATTGTTTTGAAATATTTTTCATTTTTAATTAATTAATATAGAATTATTTTTTCTGAATATTGTTTAATTATATTTTTGTTTTATGATTCATATTATATTTTGACTTATAATCTACTTATAAGACATAGTATGATATTTTCTCCTAGTATTAGAAACTTTAAAAATAAAATAAAACAGATGAGAAGGCCATCCAGATAGTTCAGTGGACTAAAACCCTGCTTTGGCAGAGCACAGTGGCCAGGGTTTGATCCCCCGAGAGCCATGCCACCCCCTACAAGTGCGATGAGATGGTGATTAAGAGTGGGTGTGGTGGTGCATACCTGCAATCCTAGCACTTGCGAGGCTGAAAACAGGAAAATCACTATGAGTCTGATCTATGTAGTGAGACCCTGTAGACCCTGTACTAAATACAGATAAATAAATAAGCAGAAGAGAATGAGAAAATGAGGCTGAGGTGCAGGGCTGTGGTAGCACAGTGCCTTGAATGCTTGGCCCTGGCCTGAGCACAATGATCTGGGTAGATACTTCAGAGGAATGATCTGAACACCAAAGGATTAAGAAAGGCCCTGGGAAAACTGATCAAGCTGGGGCATAGTTTTATAAATACCCTTCTTCTTAGGATCACACCATAAAATCAGCCATGAAGCAAAAGCAATAAAAAGTAAAAACTCTACTATGTGGCTGTGTTGGCAGAGTAGAGGCATCTCGGATTAAATAATTCATTTATTCTTGGTTTATTCTAAAGCTGTGTTTGTAATATGGCAGAGTGAACACCTGAAACATTTAAAGAACTTTAAAATTATACACATGTTTTTAGTTTCATTTTTTTCCCCAGGTCAACTCCAAACTGTTGATTTTTAGTTAACATGAAAGCCTGTTTTCCATTGAGAGTAGATTGCAGTAAATCAGCTTTTTCTTCAATTTTTATTCCTTATGAGTACGTGTGTGAAGCGTCTGGTGTTCGTGTTTCTCTTGTGGCGCTAGTGCCCACAGAGACCCCACCTCAGCCCTTCCTTCACCCCTGTGCCCTCTCATCCCTGTCTCCTTTCTCCATCCCTTGGTCCTCCTTCCACATGAGAAAAAAAAGTCTCCCTACTTCCACGTGTCTTTTACTTCTCTTTATTTCTTTATCAAGTTTCTCGCAGAAGCCAAGCCATCCATATTTAAGCTCACGTGTTGCCATTATTTCACGTGACATCATGTCCTGATGGTGCTTTTCATCCTCAGGTTGAAAGGATGCCTTACAGAAACAATGGTACGCTCTTCAAGTTCAGCAGTTGATCACTTCCCAGGGTGGTGTGAGGAATGGAGGGAAGGCTTTTCCGCCAAGCGCCAGGCAAATAAAGTCCCTACCCCTTGGAGCTCTACTTGTCTTGGAAAAGCCATGGCAATGTTCACTTTCTACATTTTTTATCAACTAGGCAACAGTCTCATTCGTGTGCCTCTTTCCTGCATCCTGAGTTCTTAGAGAAGCATAAAGAAAATATGAAAGAGTGAAAAGGAAGTCGAGTGTGGTAGTGCACTCCTGTAACCCCAAGCATGCTGGGAGGCTGAGGCAGAAGAAGGATCACAAATTCAAGCTCAGATATAGCAATTTGGCAAGTTATTGAGACCCTGTCACAAAACTCAGTAACTTTAGTATTTATTATTTTTAAAATTTTAAGAGGCTGTTGAGATAGCTCAAAGTGAAGACCCTGGGTTCTTCTCTAGCACCTCATCTCAAAAAAGAAAAAGATTCAAAAATATATTTTGTGTTCCCAAACAGATGACGATACAAACATGAGTTTATTTAACTCCAAATTAGCAGCCTTAAAAAAAAAAAAAAAATAGCTAACCTTAAACGCAGATAGATCTTGTCCCAAAAAGTATGGAGTTATCCCCACAGGATGGTTTGCAGGACAAGATTGGTATATGAAAATAGCAAATGGTAACTCTCTTTAGTCGTGGGAGAAAAAATTTAATAATTCCACATAGGAACAAATGAAGCAGCCTCTAGCAGCACAGAGCAGCAGCACCCCACTATCTTGCCCACCATGTATTACATGGTCAGCCCTGAGGCCCCCAGGCAGGAGTCCAGGGTGGAAAGGCCCAGCCTCAGTCTGACCTCGATCTGACCTTCAGCATCCCTGGGTGACCACAGCCCTAAGGCACTGCCTGGCCTGGATGTGGATTCTGGAACTGTCTCCTATTAATTGAGAGCAAATGAAACTCTCAAAATCTCAACTTCCTCATATGTTAAAAATTTGTAAAAATAAGATGCAGTGCATATGTTTTCATCTGGGTGTTGACTCAGTGGCAAAGTAAATAAAACAGAATACTTGGATTGGACAAAGTGTTTAATAAAAATGATTGTTTCTCCTGTTGCTATTATGACTACTATTCGTAATATTTACTTTAAATATTAAAATGATCTCAGTATTCTTGCAACTGGCTATGTAGTAACACTTTCCTGACAATAACTCAGATTCTATGTATCTTCTGCTCTGGGAGCTTTGGTCCCCAAATTTTGTCCCTATTTCCCTCTGTCTAATAATTCTTTTAGCACACTGACAAGTTCCAGGCCTTCCTACATCAAACAAAAAATGAACAACCAGGCCTTTGCAGTTCACTACAGCTCTTTCCAGAGAATGTTCTCCATTGTCTGCTGACTTTAAGGACGTTTATGATGGGCTTGCCTGGTACAACTACCCTCTCATCTGCCTTTCTTTTCACTTTTATTCTCTCTCTGTCTCTCTGTCTCCTTGTCTCCCTGTCTCCCTGTCTCTCTGCCTCTCTCTCCCTCTCTCTCTCTCTCTCTCTCTCTCTCTCTCTCTCTCTCTCTCTCTCTCTTTCTCTCTGTCCGTCTCTGTCTCTGTCTCATTTGCTTGCTTACTCTCTCTTCTTCAGTACTAGAGATTGACATCTGGGTCCTTTTGTACTAAGCTAGCCCCCTTTTTAAGCTTTGCGATGAATATCACTAAATCGCTTGGCTGCCAGTCTGGCTCTACCTCTGATCCTCCCACCTCAGCCTCCCAGAATTCTAGGATTATAGGCCTGTATCACTACACCTCATTTCCCATTTTGTCATTAACCTTCTCAGATCATGTTCCTATTTCTTCTTATCATTTCCAAATTCAACAGTCACAGCTCTGTTCTCTCCTGACTTGATCCTTCAGGAATACCTTAAGGCTGCGGAGATAGCTCAGTGGAATAAGTGCTTACCTGGCAAGCACAAGGTCCTGAGCTCAATCCCTGGTAATGAAAAAGAAAAAGAAAAAAGAATAGGAATACCTTATACTATTGCTCCCTCATGAAGCATCTGTTCCACCCGTCTCCACTGCACTGTCTCACCTTCTTCCTATCTTCCCAGCAACTCTTTGTGCATTGCTCTGGGTGAGTGGCTCTAATCTGGGGGTCACTACATTGGGGATGTGGAGGATTGATGATGGTAGTCAACTTGTAACACCCAGCTGAACTGCACCAGCGTGGTACTGGATGTGGGAGGCCCACCCAAGGAATGTTGTTGACAGCATAAGGGGCAGAACTGGAGAGGGAAGAGTGACGCTGTTGGTTCTCTCCCAGGAGCTTTTCGTGCTGGCTTTCCTGATATGAACTCAGCTATTATCATCCAGCTCAGGACCTCGTTGGTACTGAGAATGGCTGCGGCTCACTCCAGGGGAGCTTGGTCCTCACCTTGAGCATCGCTTCCTGGCTCTCAAGGGGAAGACAGTGCATTGCTCAGTCTCCTGGAAAAGCTTGTTGCATTGGCCTCCCTGGTGGAAATTTGGCTGTTCCCACTGTGGAAAGTGCTCAGAACCTCACTATTGCTGAAGATGGCTGTGGGACTTTGCGGGGAGCTCTGGTGCTTACTTTGAGAGTTACATCCTGGCTCCAGTGCAGATTCCTCAGCCTGCTGGCACAGATCCTTTATCCCATGGGCATAGACTTTCTAGCTTCCACCACTGCTCTTTGGGCCTTCCCAGCACAAATTCATGAAACAGATTTGCAGAAGGGATTGTCATGGGCCCTAAGTCTTTAGCTAGACTCATGCAGGACATTGCCATGAGATCCAAGCCTCACTTGTATTCTCTGGGTCTTTCATGTGTGGGCAGATTTTCTACCCTCTCTTTGTATATGACTCTTTGGTTGACTATTATTATTATTTTTTTTTTTTTTTTTGTCTTTTTGAGACAGGGTCTCACTGTGCAGCTCAGGCTGGCTTTGAGCTCACTTTTGTGGCCCAGGTTGGTCTCGAACTCACAACGATCCTCCTGCCTCAGCCTCCCAAGTGCTGGGATTACAGGCGTGAGCCACCACGCCCGGCTTTTGGTTGACTATTATAAAAAAAGATCCTATAAATTATGTGTCCTGTACTTTTTCCCTTGCAAACACTGACTACAACAGGAGGTTGCAGGATGGGCCCCACTGTCTCTCCCAGCCTCCTAGATAACTTCTTCCCATCACCTGGCTTAACCACATTGTTCATGGTCCCTGCTGGGATGAATGAAGAAGGATATGATTATTCAGCCCCCAGAGTGCTTATGATCCCCTGAATCTTTTTCTAACTTCTTGCAAGGTGTTGCCTGCTGGATGCAGAAAGGGCTCTTGAAAGCTCACACTTAGAAATGCACTTGAACTGGCTGGACAGACTCGAGGGCTCTGCCATGCCTTCACTCAGATCTGCCCCCACTGCACCTTCAGGCCCCGGCCAGTACTGCACCAAGCTGCTCGAGCATCAACCTGACCTTCAATAGGGGCAGCTCCCCACTTCTTTCTAAGTACCACCTTCAACTTCAGGATACTGCGCTGCTCCACTTGTTAAAATCATTTGTTTCCTGTCTGCCACTCTTAGAATAAGCATCTTTGGGGATCCCAGGAGACCCCTTTGCTCTGGCTCCCACCTCCTCACATTGCCTCCCCAACAATGTGGTTGTAGTACCCGTCAGGTTGCACTACCTTCTTCTTGTCTCTTCTTAATATCTTTCAGTGTATCTGAGTCCTATCCCTCCTCTTCCCCCTCCATTCCTCCTCCTCCTCCTCTTTCTCCTCCTTTCCTCCTTCTTTAATTCCTCTTCTTCTTTCTCCTCCTTTTGGTAGTGGGAATTGAACTCGGGCCCTTTCCACTGAGATACATCTCAAGGCCATTTTTGTAAATTGCTAAATTGTTCAGCCTGGGCTTAAATTTCTGTTCTTCCTGCCTCAACTTCTCAAGGTGTCTTACGCCTCACGGCAATTAAATGGTATGGTATAGGTTGAACAATGAGCTCTCCTCATGGAGAAGGAGATTATGGAGATCTGAACACATTCCTGTGTATTGCATTCATTTCTGTGCTGTGTGACATGCACATCATGTGACCATGTACCCTCTATCAGTGCCATTTGGGCTGTGTCTAGAATTCTGCGATGATAAGTGAAGCCATAGGAACTTCTTGGCCAGGTCTTAGGTGCACATGGAATGCACCTAATGTTGTTTTCTTTGTTTCATTAATCTATATATTTTGTATATTAACCATTCATGAGTAATTGTTTTGCAAATATCTTCTCCCAGTGTGTGGCTTGTTTTTCACTTCTTAGGTTATTTTCTGATGAGAAAATATTTTTATTGTCTTTTTTTTTTTTGGTCTTTTTGAGACGGGGTCTCACTATGCAGGCCTTGAGTTCACTTTCGTAGCCCAGGCTGGTCTCAAACTCACACCAAACCTCCTGCCTCAGGAGAACACATTTTTATATTTAATGTAGTATTAACTTATCATTGTTTTCCTTCATAGTTAATGATTCTTATTTCTTCTTAATAAAAGTAAGCCAGGCATGGTGACACATACCTGTAATCCCAGCTCTCTGGAGGCTGAGGCAAGAGGGTCATTGTGAGTTCCAGATCAGCCCAGGTGAGACCCTGTCTCAAAAAGAAGGAAAAAATATTCTGTTTTCATCTTAATAAAAATCTATGCTTACCCTGAGGACATAAATAAATCTTTCTAATTGTCTTCTAATATTGTCATAGTTTTGCCTTTTAAATTGAAGTCATGTCATCTAGAGTAGATTTTTTTAATGTTCAATTCAATTCTTTTTTTCTTTTTCTTCCTTTTAGTACTGAGAATTGAGCCCAAGTTCTGCACACTGAGATATGTCCTTTTTCATTTTTATTTTTATTTCTTTATTTGCAGTATTGAGGGATTGAGCCAAGTGCCTTTACGTTGAGCTACAAGGAGGGTCTTACTGAATTTCTAAACTACTCTGGCTGCACTTGAACATATAATCTTCCTGCCTGAGCCTTCAAGAGTGCTGGGATTAGATGAATGGGAGAGGAACACCTGAGTATCAAACCCATAATCTTTGCATTGAGCTGTTCAACCCTTTAATTTAGTTTTATTTTTCAAATTTTGATATAGAGTTTCACCAGGTTGACAGATTGTCCAGAATGGCATCAAATTTGTGATTCTCCTGCCTCAACCTCCTAGAGCTCTGGAGTTACATACATGTACCACCTTGTCTAGCTTTCAGTCCTTTTAAAAATTTTTTCACATTAGGTGGCCCTTTACCTTATCAAACTGTCTGATGTTTTCTTCACGGACCTACAGGGTCTGCTAAGTCATAAATAAATGTTGCATATTGGCATTGGTCTGTTCCTACTGTTTCTTTTCTTTTCCATTGATCTGTCTAACCTGTGCCAACACCAAGTTTATTCCAATAGCCTTATAATGAGTTTTGATATAACAAACTAGTGTTCCTTAAGGATCTTTAGACTGCTCTCTATTCTTGCTGTTCTTCTCCTTCTAGAAAGAGCTTAGCAATGTCTGGACAGGGAATGCAGGTCTTCGTAAACTTGGCTCAAAACAAATCGATCAGCTTAGAAATGACTGACATCCAGTATTTCCAACTCTTCCTTTATCTAGTCCTTTCTTCTGGTCAGTCTGCACAGAAAGAGCTTGCTTATTTGGGAGGGCTTCTCCCTGTCACTCTGTCCTTTTGCTGCTACAACAAATGGTATCTTTTCCAAAATTGTATTTTCTAACTACTTTTGCTGATGTATAAGAAAGTAGTTATTGATTTTGTCCTCAGCAATCTAGCCAAACTCTCATACTGGTTTTTGTATTTTTTATGTGTGCAATCAGTAAATAATGTGTTTTTTTTGCCGGGCGTGGTGGCTCACGCCTGTAATCCCAGCACTCGGGAGGCTGAGGCAGGAGGATCGGTGCGAGTTCGAGACCAGCCTGGGCTACAAAA